>OZ020537.1:15506599-15746599 GCA_963971435.1 Lasius platythorax
AAATAAAAAAAACATACAACGACGTGAAGAAGATTGCGGCTATACCGACGTATACACATCCAAGGTGTGCATCACGATGTATGTACTATAAATAAACTCAGACATAGGTGCCCTACTGCAAAAAACGCAAGTATGTATTGAATCGTATATATCATTCTACTTTTAAATTATTTTTTCAATACAGTATGACGAAAATATTGAAATAATTGCCAGATAAATGGTTTAGGAACAAAAAATTGCTTAAAATTATTTGTCAATTTATCGTTTAGTTTGAAGTAACTTTTACTTCGAAAAAAAACATGAATAATAAAAAAATAATGAAATTAGTACAGTTGCTGGTTGCCACAAAATTAGTACAGTTCCTGGTTGTTACAAAATTAGTACAATTGCTGGTTGCCACAAAATTAGTACAGTTGCTGGTTGCAACAAAATTAGTGCAGTTGCTGATTGCCACAAAATTAGTACAGTTGCTGGTTGCCACAAAAATAGTACAGTTGCTGGTTGCCACAAAATTAGTATAGTTGCTGGTTGCCACAAAATTAGTTCAGTTGCTGGTTGCCACAAAATTAGTACAGTTGCTGGTTGCCACAAAAATTAGTACAGTTGCTGGTTGTAGCGGTTGAAATTTTTTCGGTAATGAATTAACGTGATGGTTCGCTTGAAAATATACAGATCGACGCCAATGAAGTGTAAGCAATTGTTGCGTCAGCTATCGCAGTTCAATCGGCGGTGATTGGCCGCGGCTGTTGAGCGGGAAATCCCCGTTGAAACCTGCTCCGCACCACTGGTTGTATCACTGCATTCTCGTATTGCCTTTTCCACTGAGTAAAGACCTCGTATATTTAGTAACTCGGGAGACGTTCGACGTGCTGAACGTCTGATGCTGCTTGCATAGAACGCCATACAACATCTCGCGGTCTCGTATTTTTCTCAGTCGAAAAATCTCGGAGCAAAATGAATTCTTACGCGATGGTATCTTCGTGAATTACCGCACTTGATATTCTTATATATATGATTATTATTGCCACACACACATAAGTGACGTTTAATGCGCCGTGTTTTTTTTTGTTTTTTTTTTTCGTTCTTGATATCGTTATATGGTAAGATTGAAGTGGAAGTGTTATAATACCATTACATATGATGGATTTTAATAATTACGGTAGAAATGATCTGTCGGAGGTAAGTTTAACGCAAACGAGAAATATTAACATATACTTCGTGAATCGAGTGAATCGCGTATTGAGAATATATATGTGTTAGTATATGTCTGTGAGATTGCTCGGTCTTCTGTCGTAGTTTTTTCTCAGACTTTTTAATTTTACTTTTTAATTTCCTGAAAATTTCCAGTCTGCTCAAGTCAAATTAAACTCAATTTAAGTTTGAGACACTCTTATCATTCATTTACATAGTTTCTAATAAACTAGACAAGATAGATATTTGCACAGCGTTAAAAGTCAGATTAAAGCGAATACAATTTTAGCAAACAATTGTTTTGTTTATCGAGTTATCGTCGGTTATGAGCTTCGAGTTGCGCGTGTTTTTTTTCATGCTTTGTACTTTAATTGCACAAATATTTCCGTTAACTAAAATAAATAAGCTGAAAAATTCTCAAAGATTATTATAGAATGTATTTTTTATTGTGAAATATATGAGTTGACAAATTTTTAATTCGCTTCTTCTTTTTAATTTTAAGTTACATAGAGAATCCATAAGTTTCGAGTAAATTTTCTGATTTTTAATAAATTTTAAATATCAGACAAACATTAAGGAGTTTGTTCATCATCGTCCTCTAGTTCTTACCGCGAGGAGCGAGAGGCAAAGGAAATAAAGGAAAGCGATATCGCTGCATCTCACTCACTCTAATATGCTTCTATGAGGAAAACGATAATTTTCAAGCTATTACACAGAAACGACGTAGTGAATGTTATTCATGTTTTTACGAAGCATTTCTTAATTTGTAAAATTTATAATGGTAAGTTTTTTATTCACATGATAGCATTATTTACAAAGTTACAACGTAATAAACGCTATCGCCTTGCTGTGATATGTCATAAGGACATATGTAAAAATCGCGATTTTTAGCTTTGAATTATGCTCACAAGCTATGTAGACAAACTGCGCGAAATTTTAACTGCGAATGTGTTATATTACAAAGAATGTAATATTTAATTTTTATGTAATTCGTAGCATTTTCATTAAAATTATTGAACAAACTCCTTAAATTTATATTTAGTAATTTGATTGCAAATTTATCTAAGAAATCTGTCATTGGTCAAATATATGCATTGTGTGTGTAAAAGCCTTTTCTGGATTATGATTTCTTTCCATTTCTCTTATTCAATATACTATTCCCGAAATTTGACTTACAATTAGTTTTAAATCTATGATTGCAGATGTATCCGTCATTTATTAATTTAAATGAAGATGAGTCGAATAATCACTTACTTCTGGACATGGATTCTTTGGTTCCTAGGCATAGTAATTTTTTAGCGAGTCGCGGTTGTGAATCACCTAAGAAGAAATGTTTTCTCGGTAATGCACGTAATTTTTTTATTTTAATTGAATATACAGAGAGTGAACCCCCGCATAACATGCGATCACCTTAAATTATTTTGTTGTTAGTGGACCCCCCCCCGATCGAAATTTTTTTGTCACATAATATGGTTCAAAGAGATCCTTAAGATGATTATAGTATACTTTTATCAGTTTTTTATTTTTAAGTTTTCAAGGTCACCTTCAATTTTTTATAGATAAACCTATAATTTTTTTACGCCCATCTTTTAGTGGATGTTGAGACGAGTTCGGCAAGCATTATAAAATATTTTAAAATTGGATAATTTATTAGATATTTTATACTTTAATTTAACATAATTTGACATAAACTATAAAATCTCGTAAAATATTAATTGACATAAACTATAATATCTCGTAAAATATTCATTTTTCGATGATCTTACCTGTATACTTTTATGCACAAAATAATGAGAGGAATCAGTGTAAAGAAAACACTTTTTCTTACATCCAAGGTGTCTACTCAAATTTTGTAAAAAAATGCCCTGAGAATTCCCTGATCTTCCAGGTATTTTTCCAGATAAAAAAGAAAATTTGTAGATGTAGCTTTTTAAAATAAGTTTCTTTATTGTATGCGCTTTCTAATGTTTTCTATTCATACGATTACAAAGAAAGTTACCAAGAATGCAGTTTTTCTAGCAATCAATATTGATTTATTAATCGTAAAATTTATTTGGACAATAACAAAGTGCAATATATCACTATATCTAAACGCTAAAAATATATGCAAAAATTTAAAATAAAAATATAAAACAAAAAAATTATTATGAACGTCTTAAGGAGTACTAATTTATTTAAATATTATTAAGTTGAAAAATTTTTCTATGAAACTTACACATAAGACCTTGATACTAAAAAGAAATCGTCAATAAAATTATTAAAGACACAATTTTTGAAAAAATTTCCTGACTCAATAAAATTCCATAAGAATTCCCGGATTTTTCAAGGTAAAAAGAATCCTTAACAATCCCCGGTTTTTCCAGGGAGTAGACACCCTGGTAAAAAAAACGCTTTTTTTCTTACATTGCTTGTGCGTTTACAACGGCTCTTTCGCAACGGCTTCTCACTATATGGTTCTGCAATTACCGATAGTAACTCTAGCGATAGTTGGAAGGGGTTTCCCGGGACTGATTAACATTGACGTATTGCATTGATTTACGGAAAACCGCATTTTAACTTTAGCATTTAATCGTTCGATTGATCTCTAAAACACACGCTACACAAGATCGACAGAAACTGATTTTAAAAATGTTTGAATGGATAGGTGACGACAAATGCAAGGAGATCGATGGTACCGGATGGTTAGACAAACCCTTCAAAAACTGGTGTCAAGAGGAAACAATAAATTGGCTCATGTCAGCCGCATCGTATATGGGTCAACCGTACAGTTCTATTCAGCATAGCCTTGCTGTGTCGGGGAAGGAACTTGTGAAATTTACGCGACAAGATTTTATCAACTATGATCCACTATACGGGAACCGATTGTACGATCTTCTTCACTCACAACACGAATTGAATCTGCGTACGTACGTGAATTCTGAACAATATGTTTATGCAGAGTCCATCCCAAAGAACCCCGAGTTTAATTGAACGATAGATTCTTTGATGTTCTTACTTTGAAAATCGACTTGCGACTGTACGATACATTAAATATATTTTGATAATCTAATAAATACGTAATCTAATAAATACGATAACGCGAAAAACAAATGTATCAAATGTTGTAAACTGGAAATATCGATTTGTTTAAGCAGTGCCATCATTCGATACTATTCAACAAGAGCCAGTTATTTCAAACAACATGTCTGGTAAATTATTAAGAAAATTTGTATCGATTTCCACATTATTTCTTTTTGACACACTAACACTTTCGCCTTTTTTCCAGATGCAGAATCGGATAATAGCGTCGAAGTCGCAACGAAAAGACTGCCTGGCAGACCGAGAGTATTGAAGATCAAAAAGAATCGTAAGTAGTGTAAAATATTTTTTAATATAATCCGAAAATGCATGTACTATATCGACTTAATTACGCTTATGTAGCTGCCAGTCAAGGAAAATTGTGGGAATTTATTAGAGATTTACTACGTAGTAGAGAAACATGTCCTAGTTTAATCTGTTGGGAGGACTATTCACAAGCTAAATTTCGCTTTGTAAAAAGCGACGAGGTAGCAAAACGATGGGGTTCACGGAAAGGAAATACAAAAATGACTTATGAAAAACTTAGTAGAGCTATGAGGTAATAGAGTAATATTTTTTTGGTGTGTAAATGGGTATGCTAGAAAATAATTTTTAACTATATTCGAGCGGTATTCTTATAGATACTATTACAAAAGCAAGATATTTTTACCGGTGCTTGGTCGAAGATTGGTGTATCAATTTGGACCAAATGCAAAAGGTTGGCAAACCGATAATCCGAATTTCCGAAATTGAAACGACATCGTTAAGAGCGAGAATATAATATGATGGAATGTATATAATATGACGTGCGAAAATAATAACATGTAAAACCGAATATCTCACACGTGATGTTCTCGAACTGTTAACGATAATCGCACTTCATTTTACTAATCAAAAGCCTATTAAGTAATAGGTTTTGTATTCAAATGAGCAGGTCATAACATGTTAATATGCTTTATATGCTTCTTTAAGCAATGCTACAAATATGCTTCTACACTTTTTCACAATATAAAAATATAATAATATAAGATAAATATTTCGTAACAACCAAAAAAAAAGGATGAAGTCTGAAGGAAAAGAGATTCAGTTTTCCTCCTTTGCCTTTCAGCATTCCTCGTCATATCCTTATATTTTCAATATTATCAAAACTCTGATCACATGTGATCGCAATGAGCTTAAGAATTAAAGAATGTGCAAGGAATACTATTTAAGAAGAAAAAATTTAAGAAGAAATAATTTCACAAGAATAATTTCACAAATAAAATCACGAAGAAACGAACCTTTTATAAAAACGAAAAAGAAAAATTTCTTTATTATATTGTAAAAAAAAATGTTTATTTGTATTTATATATATAGTATATATTATATACTTATTATAGTATATATTGTTAGTATATATTGTAGTATATATTATATTTGTTATTTATATAATAAAAAAGAAGACACTTATTCCTATTTTATTATTATATTTTTATATAGTAAATTTTTATAAACAGCTTAACAAAAATAAATTCATAATTCGTTTGTAATAATTAAAAAAATGTACTAAGCTTTATTTCTATAAAAATAAAATTAAAATATTTTTCTTCAAAAAGAACACTTATTTTCGTCTTTTTTTCGTTGTCGATGAAAAATTTGACATTACTTTTCTCTTCCGAGGCTACAAGAAATAAGCATTTATCAAAATATATGTTTCTTTCAGTAGAAGCACATATAAATCAGATAATCAAGAAAAATTGTATATGATAGCATCTTAAAAAAATCTAATACAATTAAATTACCTTGGTTTGTGAATCCTGATCTTCCTCTTTAGTTTCATTGTCCTTTTTAGATGTATTATTTAGGTTAATATACTGGAAGACGAAATTTCTTGCGTTTATTGTATGAGATACAGAGTCACCTTGCTTCGCCAATGAAGCTATCTTCGCCAACGACTCTTCTCCTCGAGTTAAGAGCGAACGTTTTTTTATAACATTCTGTAAAATATATTACCATATGTAAAAAAATATATAAACATTTTTTACCGAATCATAAATAAAATGTGGCAATACGCGCCACATATTGTTATAAATGTTAATTAATAAATCAATTTATAATTAATCTTACATATATCGTTTGAGATTTCTTTTCAGTATTTGGTCCATTCAATAGGTCTGTTATATTTCGCGGCATAATCGGTTCCATGTTTTCAGATAAATCTATTTTATCATGAGAAGCGTATCGTTCTCGAAATTCATTATTCTTAATTTTTTTAAGCGCTTCCAATCCAGATTTAAAAATTTGACTATCGCATAACTCATCTTCAATTTCATTATTCGAAGATTTCTGTAAATATGTAACATATTTATGTAAACATATTCTTTATATGTATGTTTGTTTGATATATATACACACACACATACACACACTATATGTGTGTAAATTTTATGTACCATTCTTTCTTCAAGAAACTTGTCTCTTTCTTGCCTGAGTTTACTCCACTTTGCCTCTTCCTCGTCCTCTTGCACATCTATCCAGCCATCGTTCTCAGATGTTTGTGATATTTCAGTATTACTTCCTAATTTATCTGATACAATATAATGATTATATTAATATTATAAACATGTTTGCATGCATTGCATATTAAATTTTTGGAAATTTGAAGTTTGTAGAATATTTTTAAAAACAAAGCTTTTTCTAACAATCATCATGTGTTAGTTATATTTAAAAAATGCAATAATTATCTAGTAAAGGAGAAAATCGACTATATATCCTTATACCTATATTTCTCCACTTGAACTTGCGCTCACGACCCATTCCATTGGTGTGCAAATCTCCATCCTCGAACAACAACTCCTGAAGTAATCTAACTTCCCTTTTATCTTCATCTAGCACCTGTCTCATGTATGTTCTATGAATCTTCTCCAATTGATTTTTCATGTCCTGTTCGTCTATATGTTCGTCATCAGCTTCTTCATATTCTAATTTATCCAAGTCCTTTTCGTCTTCATCAGCGGAATCCCAATCACTTTCGCTCAATTCGGCCTCTTCTTCCAAAAAGTCAGCCGCAACTTTTTTTATATCTTTTTTCGGTACAACAATCATTTCGTTTTCTTCGGAATCGTAATCTACATATTGTTCTTCCGTCTCCTTGTCCATATCATTTTCGTTCTCTTCATCGGACGATTGAGCATCTTCCTCCTCCGAATCAGATAAATGCAATCTTTTCACTGAACGTTTTCTGGGTTTCAAAAATGTATCCGTTTCATCCAATTGATCGTCGTCATCATCTGAAGAAACAATCTTTATTTTTAATTCCGGAGCGCCAACTTGTTTCATTTTTCTCACGTGATTTACAGAATTATTGGAATCTTCATCTAATATCAGTCTTACATCTTGGGAGTTTTCATTTTCTTCTTCGAGACTTTCTAATTGTTGGATATCGATCAGTTTCGTGTTAAAGTTTTCCGGACATAATCGCGATTTACTGTTGGTTTGCGAGGATAAATTTATATCGGTTCTTTGCGTAGATTCAAATTTACCCGAACACAATCGCATAAGATATTCATCATCAACAGTTTCTTTAATATCATCAAATAATTTTTTCTTTGAAATATTTTTGTTCCTAATGTTATACGCATATTCGGAAGACCCGTCGCTTTGTGTATTTTCTATGTAAACGGATTTCTGATCTATGTCAATCGGATATTTTTTCTTTTCTAGTGTATCTTTGTTGTTGGAATCCAAAGTAGTATTTAACACACTTAATTGTGTTATAGGAGAAACAAAGTCGAGCATACTTGTCTTTGTCAAAGGTGTCTTATATATTTGGCTTCTAGTAACAACTTCTGTATGCTGTTGATAAGCAGGTATATTGCTTTTGTCCTCGCTTATCAAACCATTATCTTTAGACCGTGTCTCAAACGTACTTGCATCTATTGTAATGTTTTTTAATTGATTATTATCATTTTCTGAACAGCTCGGATTTATAACGTTTAAATCATCTTGAAGCTCTTCTATCGACTGCTTCGTTTCTTTATCTTTTTTATTCTTGATAATACCAAAGTTTTTACAAATATTAATGTTGTCATTGTCTTTAGAATCAGATTCACTTTCATTTTCTATATCTGCGTCTGAACTTATCGCATCTTCTTCCTCTTCTTCTTCTTCTTTCTGATCAGACTCTATCTCGCTCGCATCATCATCTATATGTTGTTTTCTACACTTAAAGTTTGTAGATTGTTTGTTGTTGCATTTTGCTTGGATTATATCATTCTTGCTACATGTTTCCTCTATATCCGTACTTGAACTTTCATCGTCTGTAACTTCAGCTTCGTCGTCTGCAAACAAGCACTTATTCCTTTTTTTGTCCTTAATATAAATATCATTCTCTTCGGGTTCGCTTTCTCCACTATCACTTAATTCAGAATCATGAATTTTTTCCTGTCCATCTAAATCATAATCACTTTCTCCTTCCTCATCCCATTCTTCTTTTTCTTTTTCCTCTTTTTCTCGTAGTTCTATTTCTCTGTGCCTCCATTCTTTATTACGTTTTATAGTCATTTGTAACTTTAAATCTTCTTTTAAACGCATCAACTTGGCCCCAGGCTTATTCAATTCAGGATTATCAGTATTGGCGGGTAATTTATATGGAAGTAATTCCTTAATCGGGAGAGGATTGTTTGGAGTATTTTGCAAGTGTACTTCAGTTTCTTCAGATTTCTCATTAGTCTGTATTTTTGTGTTAATAACATGTTTACAGAAAAATCTATCTAATAAAGTATTTACACCTTTTCCATATGATTTCTCATTATTCGTCAAATCAATAATCATACCTGGTGATCCTTTTAGTGTAACTGTAGAATTTGATACTAATTTTGGTAATAATTTTTTTTTATCAATTAAAGTTTCATCTATAAACTTCGAAAATGGCAAATCAAGTGCATGACTATCAGAGTCTTTACATTCTTCTGTTAAAGAATTATTTTTAATTTTTGATAGAATGTCATCGATTAAAATAGTAAATGATGTGATGTCTGTTTTATCGCACTTATCCTGTCTTTCATTATTTCTATCTTGTATTATAATAGAATCATCAGAGTTTATAGATGTAACAATATTATCTGTCACACAATTATCCCTCTGAAGAGTTTCGGCTATTTCCTTATTATTTATATTACTAGGGATTTCTGATACTTTTATTGTTTCTGCAGTCAAATTTTTATTTCCTATGTTAATTGCTTCAGAATCATACTGATACACTTGTGATATTTCTGATATGTGATTTTCTGTCATACTAATTTCTGATTTCTTCTTATCATTAATATGTTTTTTCTTTTCCAAGGAAGTAATAGTAGTTTTGATTATTCCTTCTGTTGTCTCTTGTTTGTTGAGACTTATATCAGAATCTTCATTTATTTCATTTCCAAAATATGAGTTAAACAATTTTCTCGACACACCAAACTTTTGAAGGTTTTGCTTGGATACATTATCTATTTGTCGTGGTAATGTATTGGATGCATTATAATTAATACTGCCATTCTCAGTTAAGAGAGATGACTCTTTCTTTTGATGATCTACTTTGCTAAAATCTTCTTCAGATATCATAGATGTATCAAGATGTACATGATCTTGTATAATTCTTTTTTCATTATGAAAAGCTTGATTGCTTGTATCAATTTTTTGAGAATCTTGCATACATGTATTTTTAACATCTGTCAATGGCATCTTCTTATATGTAGTGGAAGACTTTTTTATATCTCTGGCAGCAAAAGATATAAGTTGTTGCGCATCATCTTCTGAATCTGAAGATTTGTAAAAGAGTTCTGCTTCTCTTTCTTTTTCTGCAAGGACTTGGCTGTTTAAAATTATATGCAAAGATTATTTATTTTGTATCTGAAATTCCATTTTGTAAAATTTATGCACATATATATATATATATATATGTGCATAAATTATAACGTTTGTGCGTGTGTATTTTATTTATATATATACACACACACACACACACACACACACACACACACACACACACACACACATATATATATATATATATATATATGTGTATAGGATGTGTGACAATTATATATATATGTATATATAATTGTCACACATCCTATACATATATATATATATATATATATATATATATATATATATATATATATATATGTGTGTGTGTGTGTGTATATATATAAATAAAATACACACGCACAAACATATGGTATGTTATAAAACCACTCCTAATAGCAGTTTCTAATAGCAAATTCTATGGTCAAGTCGATTTTTGAATTCAATTTTTCCTTAAGCAAATATGTTGGAAGTAATTTTTTGCAAGTTTCAAATTTTTTCCATCATATATTTTTATAATTAAGCCTCAATAAAGTCTATTAAATTGTACTTGGAATTAATCGAAGAATATAGTTGTAGTTAATTTTTTTTTATTCCACAAAATTTAGTTTGTAAAAAACCCCTTTTTCAGTAGCTTATAACTTAATTATTAATGCCTCAACATCTTTACTAGAAAAAAAATTACATATCTCCAAATTGGCGAGAATTTGCTATTAAAAGTATGTAGTCTTACCCTGTATGTAGGAATACCATGCAAATATATAAAAACTTACTTCACTATTGTAGATGACATTTTCAGTTTTGCAGCTGTTGAAGATGCCTTTGGAAGAGATGTCAATACTTTTTTTCTATTCAAGAATTCCTGTAATGTACGCTGTTTTGGTCTGTGATATGGCAAAGAAATGTCTGTTTCTCTTAATAAACGTTGGGTTTCACTGTGTATCTGACGCATTGCTTCATCTTTGGAAGCTCTGATAGAACCCTATTTTATAGAAGTAGAAAAAAATTAACATTAATTTAAAAGATTTTGTTTCATATTAAATATTATAATATAACTTATTAGGATTTACTATATAAATAAAGACTAAAAAATAAAGATGTGTCCAAACCTTTCTCTTTTTAACAGATTCTTTTTTACTACTTTTATTCTCAGATATGTCAATTTTTTCAAATGCAACAGAATCCGGTGTCTTTTTTTTCTCTTCCTCAGATTCAGAATCTGTCAAAGATTGGTAGCCACTAGTCTATAAAACAACAAAAATATAATTCCAAATAATTTCCATACATGGCATCGCATTATACAATGAAATTATAATAAATTATAATTTCATTTTATAATGAATTCATTATACAATAAAATTATAAAAATATAGTAATAAAAGATTTACATATACTTAGGCTTACTGTAATATTTGTAGTTTTATGAACAGTTTGAGAAAAGTTATTAATCTTGCTTATCTGTGTATCATCTTCAGATTCACTGTCTATTACTCTTCTTTTATTTTTAAGATTTTTATGCTTCGCAATTTTTAAATGTGCAGACAATTTATCATTGGGAGTTTTTTTCAATGTTTCATACAAAGTTTCATCTTCGGAATCACTATCCACAAGATCTAAAAATCTCTTTGACAATAATTTTTCAATATTATTATTGTCATTATCTCCATTGCATTTATCACTAGCTCTTAATTCATTCTCTTTACTATCCTCTGGTTTGTCAAGGTCAATTCCATTATCTAGATAACTATTGTTACTCGATATTATTAATCTCGTTTTGGAAATTTCGATATTTTCTGATTTTTTATGACAATAAGAATCGTTTTTCTTATTTGACGATATAGCATCGCAAGTGAAATCTTGTAAGTTTCCTTCAATATTTTCCTCATCTTTCCTATCATGTGTTCCTTTTTCGTCATTGCATTTTGGAATATCTTCAGAGATGTTCGATTCATTGTTAATGATGAAGTGTTTTTTCTTGTTGAACTCTTCGCTACTGGATGAAACTTCCATCGTAGCAAACACTGAAGGTTAAGTAATCTTTGCCGTTATCAAAAATCTGGCACTTCTTTTTAATGAAAAAAAAATTAAATGTAATTAAAAAATATTAAAAAAGACAAGTTAAAAAAGATTATAAATGTAAAAAAAAAATAGTATCTACATTCTCTCAGGCACACAGATGTGTAGAATTTATAAAAGTGTTTTTGTCCAGTCGATTATAGCTAATATTACATGTGATTTGTCTTCTTCTTCTTCTTCAGTTGAACCACATTATATACAATAGCGCAACTTTCTGTCGGCGCCTTTAATTGTTTTTACTGATCGTTCTTCTTAGGTATAACTTATATGTAATGACTGACGAGCAATTGCCGCCAATTTTGCTGCCATTATTAAGGCCGTGACACGTTTAAAAAAGTTTAGTCGTAAATACGTAAAGGCGGTATTATGGCCCTCGCACACTACGGGTTGCAGGCTCGGTTGCGGTTGCGGATTGACCAATCAGCTGGCAAGCTGCTTTGCTCTGATTGGTCAATCCGCAACCGTCAACCGTAACCACACCGCAACCGAGCCCGCAACCAAGAGAAGAGAGAAGGGTAAATCCTCAAATAATTGACATATTAAATAAGATTAAATTTAAATATTAAATTGAGATCTTTGAAAGATAAGATTGGGATACAGCTAGTATAAATCGAGTAGTCATTAATTAATGTACACACAATAAAGAGTAATAATAAAGTTTATATTTATTGGTGTTTAAAATGTATCAATGTCGAAAATTTATGTCTAAAATAATCTTTTTGTTTGATTGATGTCGTGCATTTATCTTTATAGAATAAACGTAAATTAATATAAGTTGTAATAATACTTTTTATTAATTCGGTTTTATAGTTATTTAAAAGGTCCTGCTGCATAATATGTTCTGTCATTTCCATATCGTTAAAAACGAAATGACAAACAGTTATAAATGTTTTTATAGTTAAAATAGTTTTAATATTTTTTATCTTAAAAATAATGTGATTATTTTCCCGAATAATAGTTTCGTATACTCGAGCTATTTTTATTACATCTTTCAATGGAAAAATTAATTTTCCTCTATTTTTTAAATTTATTAATAGAGAATCGGTGGACTTTGCCGTTAAAAAGGCAAATATGGCAAATTCTTCCTAATAGTTTTTATAACAAATCCACTGATGTATTTGATTCATCTCCTCGACATGAACTGAGTAAACATAAGGTCAACAAATAATCGTGATCAAATACATCAGTAGATGTATCATCGACTTCCGTGAATAAGCTATCGCTTATATTTGATTTGGTTATCAACGATATATATAAAATTTGTACATCGTCAATTAGACAGTTCCCTCTTTTCGATGTCTCAATTTCGTGCCTAACGAGTTGCCTTTTATAGCAATTTTCGAATTGTTTCGCGTTAGGGTTATTATTAAAACCTCCTCTATGCAGCGCACTAAAAAATGTTTCAAGCTGATTAATTTTGTATGTCAACAAATATGTAAGACCATTTTCTCTCAGAACATTAAAAGGTTCAAACATATTTGTCAAACAATGAAGCCAAGGAAGCTAGTTTTCCTGTTATCCTGCAAAATTGACATATTTTTAGAATCTTGCAAATCTTTATAATACATTTTTTCTTTAATATATCAATTATATTTTCTTTAGTATATCAATTACATTTTCTGCATAATGTTTTAATTAAAAATTATTTGTTAAAAGCCATCTTGCACTTTTTTTTTACAAGTCTTTTTTCTCTTTCAAACGTTTTATAAGTCCTTCCATTGTCGTTATGCGAGCAAGCAATCTGTTTCGAGCTTGTTGTAAAGTTTTAATTTTCCTTTGTTGCTTTGCGATGGTCCGTTTTGCTAACTGCAAAGCTAAATCAGCTTTCCTAGGTGTATCAAGATGTGACGGCTTAATGTCACCAATGTAGCGAGGAGTACGTACAGTTTTAACAGCTGGTTGGACAGGAATTTGAATACTTTCAATACTCGGCGGTGTAGATGGACAATTTAGTGTTTCTATAGAACTCATCAATCATCAATTAATTTATCAGTTATCCATTTCAATCAAAGACATATAAATATAGTAATTTTTACCTATCAATGATGCAGTGGGATCTTCATCAACAGATACAAACTCGAAGTTCTCCACAGTTCTATTATCGAAGTTGACATTATCGACGTCTATATTGTCGGAACTTTTGTCATCAACAACAGTTCTATCGTGCCAGCTTGCGCCTTTCAGTTTTTTCAGACTACAATCTTCGCGTATGATTAAATCCGAATGTTGATTCGATCTCTTCTTCTTGCTGATAATGGATGGCACAGCATTGGGCTTAACAATTGTACCCTTAGCTTTGAGAATTATATCGTCTTTTTGGAAATGATTCGAACATAGTTTAGTAGCAGTGTTCAAAACTTGTTTATCAATGCCGCAAAAAGCTAGCCACTTCTTACAAGATTCCTCGTTTTTTGGAAATCTATTGAGAATGAATGAAATTAATATTAAATTTGAGCAATATGAGCAAATATCGTACAAACCTAAATTTTATCACATAATTTATTGTGTACACAAAATATTACATATATTTACTTACGTATAATAGGAAACAGATTTATCTCGATTACCGCACAACAGGCAATATGGGTTTCCCATTATTTTTTTATTAGGTTATAAATTTCCTTTTTCAAATAAATTTGTTCATTTACGTTTGATGGCACCGAAGTGTCAACATATCACATCAAACTCAAGCAAAGCATAACAATCCCTTCCCTAACGGTTATGCCTATCGCACAATACAAAGTACAGGCAATAGAAACAGGGAATATAAAATATGGTGGGAAGACCTTACTTAAGCAATGCTACCAATCTACAATCTACTCTACGGACCTTGGTCAATATAATCCCACTGTGTCCAAGACTATGAACCCCTCTCGCCACATCTGCGAGCATCTGTTTCTTGACAGTTGTGCATCACATTTTTTAATTGTTGCTGAAAATCACAGTGTCTCATTGCTAATCAGTCGAAAATGGTTCCTATAATTAAAAGATAAAAGCAATTATATGCATATATACTGATGTATTTGCGGCGACGGAATACAGTAAAATAAATACGTCACATAAGTTTTAGCGAATAAATTTTTGAAGCAAAACTCAAAAAACAAGTTGATTTATGAGATTCATAATCCCATTATCTCAAGCTCGAAGAATTCACTGAGTTCGCTGCTCATTGAAAATTTACGATTTAAGATTGATCTCTAACATGTAGTCCTTTATAACAGTAGACGAATTAGGTTAGGGAATTAGATATAAGTTTACTTTTACTTTCAACATTTGGCTGACCAGTCAAAATTAGCGTAAACTATTGGGTTCAAGCTTTATGATTACTAAACTTAAACTTAATGCAAAAAAAAGATTTATAACAATGAGAACCAGAAAGACCATCGCCATTCTCGGAGTGGGCTTGATCCTTGCTTGTTGTGTGATGATCTATTTAATGATGGATTTGACCCTCTTCCCACCTGGACAAGATTCTAAGCTTTCCGTAAATGATGTAAGTTATAACAGTACTGCCTTCAATATGCTAGCGTTAAATCAAGTATATACAAGATTTGTTGCAAATTGTAAACATTTTTTAATTCTTTTAGAATCAATGGCTCCATTTCGAAAACAGACTCGCAAAATTAGAAAAGGATTTCGACAAACATCATAAAGTTATGAGCGCTTTGCAGGAACAAGCAGCAAAAATCAAACATAATTTTATACCAATCGTACAAACAGTCAACCATTCAAATTATTCCGATGCTACAGTTCCACACTTGGGAAAAAGTCTCATGTGTAATTTTAATATTCAGAAAGTTCCAGAAGTTGATATACAAATGTTAGAACTGTATAAGCAATTAGAGTTTGATAATACAGACGGTGGAGTCTGGAAGCAAGGCTGGAATATCGTATATGATGAGAAACAGTGGCATCCTAACAGAAAATTAAAGGTGTTTGTTGTGCCTCATTCACATAACGATCCTGGATGGTTAAATACTTTTGAAAAATATTATATATTCCAAACAAGAAGCATATTGAATAATATGGTGACTAAGCTAAGCGAGGATAGGAGACGCAAGTTTATTTGGGCGGAAATATCATTCTTTAAACTCTGGTGGGATGATCAATCCAAGGTAATAAGGGACGAAGTGCGTCGCCTGATACATGAAGGACAATTAGAAATTGTATCCGGGGGATGGGTAATGCCTGATGAATCTGTATCACATTGGATCGCTCAACTGACACAACTAACTGAGGGTCATCAGTGGCTAAAGTATAATCTAGATTATACACCAAACTCGGGATGGGCCATTGATCCCTTCGGCCTTTCTCCCACTATGCCGTATCTCTTAAAGAGTTCAGGCTTAGAGAATCTCTTGATACAAAGAGTTCATTACTCAGTCAAGAAGAAACTGGCCAGGGATAAGAATTTAGAATTTCGCTGGAGACAATTGTGGGACAACGACGGCTCCACCGAATTGTTTACTCACGTTATGCCGTTTTACAGTTACGACGTTCCTCATACATGTGGACCAGATCCGAAAGTATGCTGTCAATTTGATTTCTACAGAATGCAAAACTTCGGTCTCAGCTGTCCATGGAAGATCCCTCCAAAGACTATTACTAATGCAAATGTAGCGGAGAGAGCTATGCTTTTACTAGATCAATATCGTAAGAAGGCGCAGCTTTTCAAAACTCAAGTGGTCCTTGCACCTTTAGGCGATGATTTCAGATATACACATCTCGCCGAGTGGGAGGCTCAGTATGACAATTATCAGAAACTTTTCGACTATATGAATAAAAATCAAAACTTGAACGTCCAAATACAATTTGGAACTTTGAGCGATTATTTTGAGGCGGTCAGAGAGAAACGCAATTTTAATGAGTTTCCGACTCTGTCCGGCGATTTCTTTACATATTCTGACAGAGATGATCATTATTGGAGCGGCTACTATACCTCTAGGTAGAAAAATTTATCTTTAAAAATTCTAGATAGAAAAATCTTAAATCTTAAATCTTTTGGTGATGTTAAATAGTTTGAATATTAATATATTATAATCTTTAAACGTATGTGTGTGTAGGCCTTTCCACAAACGATTAGATCGTGTATTGCTGGGTTCTTTGAGAGGATCGGAAGCATTAGCTGCTATAGCTTGGGCCAAAGGTAATGATCAGCTGGTAGAGGGAAATCTCGCATCTCGTTTGAGCAAGGCCAGAATGTGGCATTCTCTATTTCAACATCATGATGGAGTTACTGGAACTGCCAGAGACAATGTTGTAATAGATTATGCCCAAAAGATGATAGTGGCGTTGAATAACTCGGCTCATGTACTTCAACAATCTATAGCACATTTATTGAAAACTCCGCAAGTATCACCCATAGATGTGGAAGCTGTGTACTTCTCATTAGACGAAACTAGGTACGAGAATAATTCGCAAGTGATAATATTTCATATATGCAGTGAAAGATATGTATAATTATCTTTCAAAGGTCGCATCATACAAGTGCAGGTGAGAAGCACGTTCTTAATCTTGGTGACGATAATCCTTCGAGAAAGATTATCCTGTACAATTCTCTTCCAAGGCAGAGAACGAGGGTGCAAACTTTGATTGTATCAACACCATTTGTCAGAGTTACAGATCGAAGAGGTCAAATAGTCAAGTGTCAAGTATCTCCTGTTTGGATTGGTTCGGCCGCATTGTCTGCGGCTAGATACGAGCTATCGTTTTTAGTTACTGTACCAGGATTCGGTATCACTACATACATAGTTCACGCGCTACACAAAGCATCGTACACGAAGTAAATATATACAACAATAACGCAGATCATTATTCAACTATTAACTTTCTGTATGCTTTTTTTTTTTTTTTATCACCTTATAAAATAATGCGTATATTAGAGATTTAACGCACACTCTGTTAGAGAATAAGAGAGAACATATCTATATCTTCGATATCTTCATATATCTATATCTTTTTTTTTTTAAACAGGGAAGTGTATCCAGCTAATGTCACTATCTTTAATACTGACATTACTCTTTCATCAGTGCCTGGTTTCGGTCATCTGATAATTTTACCTCACATGCAAGAGTTCTCGATCACTCAACGATCAGAATTGTCCGCCTCTTTCGGGAAGTCTGGTCTGTTGAAAGCTCTGCGAGTCGGCAACGTCACGTTTCCTGTGCATTTGGATTTTGTAAAATACGGTACCAGAGGCTCCGGCAAAGACAAAAGTGGTGCTTATTTATTCCTGCCCGACAAACCGGAACCAGATTCAGTGTTTGTGGATAGCAGGACGATCGTTCATTTAGTAACTGGGCCGATTTTGTCGAGAGTGTTCATAGAATTGCCGCACGTGCGGCATACATGTACATTGTATAACTCTCCTGGCAGTGATGGACTCGGATTGCAAATACTAAATGAAGTTGACATAACGGAAATGCAAAATTACGAACTTGCAATGCGTTTCAATACGGATATCGCATCCGGCGATCAATTCTTCACGGATTTAAATGGGCTCAATGTAAGAGCTGTATCGATATAGTAATTTAAAAATTAGATTTTAGATTAACTTTCGACGAGATTTGTGATTTTTCCTATTAAGGGCCACTATTTCCACCGTCTGTTAACTTTTAACCGAGGATTAAAACTTGTCGACAGGATTGCCTATTGGCTATTCTGAAAAGAATAGTCAATAGGCAATCCTGTCGACAAGAATTAACGCTCGGTTAGAGTTAACAGACGGTGGAAATAGTGGCCCTAAGAGATATAATATATATATTTTTTTTTTAAATTTAGATGATCCGACGACAAAGATTCCCTAAGCTTCCCACACAAGGCAATTACTATCCAATGTCAGCGAGTGCATATATAGAAGATATATATAAAAGAGTTAGATTAACAATCGCCACAGCGCAGCCGTTAGGTGTAGCCTCTATGGCATCTGGTCAACTTGAGGTAAATCATATAAACTTGTCAAAAATTTGACACATGCTTGCAAAAATATATGTTTAAAAATAAAGCTATAATATAAAATAATAGCAATAATTTTCCATTTAAAAAATGTATTTTACTTGATGTGTTCACTTAGAAAATTTATTACTATTGTATACATAATAATATGCCATATTTGTGATTTTTATAAATAGATTATGCAAGATAGAAGATTACTTCAAGACGACAATCGAGGATTAGGGCAAGGCATAATGGACAATCTATTGACAAATCACATGTTCACATTAATTCTAGAAAGGAAGGAAACGAATTGTCCCTCTGCTGTACCACCAGCGAATCATCCTGCAGGACTGTTGTCTTTAAGTGGCCATTTAGTTTCAGAAGAGCTATTACATCCAATTGTAGCACTGCATCCTCACAATTCTCTGCCATTCGATCTGCACGCGCATTTCTCACCGCTTCGATACGATCTTCCAGTAGATCTAAACATCGTTAGTCTTCGTGTGTTCCCCATTCCCGAAGGTGCCGGCAAAGGTATTGGTATGGTGTTGCATCAATCAGCCTTAGATATTTGCTTCAACAATTCTCTTCTGCGACACTTCAATGTTTCGGAATCAGGAGAGATTGATTTAACGAAATTCCTCAATGACATGGAAGACTGGACCATAAGTAAAGCGCCCCTCACATTCCACAATGTTGGGCCGTCTCTGAAATCGCCCATTGTAAATTTGTGCCCACATCAAATATTGCCGATTTTGTTTCATAAGACGCAGTCCTAATCAGGAAAAAAATATAAAAGAAAAATCCAGCATGTTTTATTTTTTTTTTTTTATCCACGAAAACTTTGTTTACTCAAGATTATATAATCCAAGTATGCTGAGGTTGGACTAGAGTTGTCTAATTTAAATCTGAAACAGTATTAAGATTCACAGAATTATCGTTTCGATTGTAGATCTCAACATAGTTTGTATACATATAACAAATACACTATTTAAATATATATATTATTTGCTAGTCAAATAGCGAAATCTATCCTCTTCGAAATTACACATATAATGTGTATTTAAGATGGAAAGATTTCAATATATAAATAATTTTATTTCCTACGCATATGACACATGTGCGCGCATATGCAATAAATTAATAATTGCATACACATAAAACTGAAAAAACAAAAACCATACTTTCTCATAATTAAATTTACCACTGATTACTGGATTTAAATTTTTATTACTTAAGTTTGGTAATTTTTTTGTTTAGTTTATACTAAACTATATTATAAATATTCTGGATAATAATCCTATGATTTAGTAGCATTTCTAAGTAAAAATAAAACACATGCAGAGAGAAAGAGAAGAAGAAACAATACTGATAATGGGAGCATTTGAGAATTGATAGAATGTCAAATCAAGTATTTTTGAAGAGACAATCTATATCCGGGAACATCGCGTTTTGCTGCTACAAAATTAGTTAGTTTAGCTGCTTAATTTGTTATTCTTTATTAAATCTCAAATGCTGTCGGTGTTTTAATACATTTTGTATAATAAGGAATATAATTTCCATATTTTATGCATATGTATTTAGTTTTTAAAAAATGCTGAAATTTACTATATAAGATTTATGACTGAATATTTATTTACGAATGAATGAATGAATGTAACATATTCTCACTGCACATTTAGCGTTAAGTGTGATTCCTCGAGTTCTCGGCTTGTTTTCTGATATAAAAAGGCTACATTAAATACGAAATATAGATTCAAATAGTTACATTTAATATTAATTAATTGAGTGAGAATATGTAAACTAGTATAATGGAACTATTTCTTTATCAAAGGAAGTACTTTGATACTAGTCAATTATAGATTCTATAAGATAGATTTGGGTTGCACAGCAATTTTATACTATATTGTACACACATTAGTATGAAAAATATTAAACAATTCTAGAATGATTACAAAATGAATCGAAATTTTATGTATAATGTAGTAAAAAAAATTTTAACAATTATATGATGTCAATCAGAGATGTTATTAAGAATATCACACAGTGCTGATCTATTTGTAATAGTACTGATAAATATTCATTACCCAAGTTTATAGAAGAATTGTATCGCCGACAGATTGCGTTTGAAAACTGTTAGAACAATTTTCATCATCTGATTCTGATTTGCCATAGATTCCAGGGCTGACATCATAAAACGGCCAAGTCCTTTACGTCTGATCACTGATTCCAATTGTAATTCATAGCTATACACATACATATAAATATTTAATTTATATCATAGTTTTATTTTATATATGTGTGTGTACTCTGTATATACATAATATACATACCAATATAATACTACATCACCATTGTCAATATCAAACCGAAAATGTGAAAAACCTAAAAATGTGTCATTACACGATGCTATCAAGTACCAAGCCATTTCATTTGTTAGTTCTGCTTGTTTCTCAGCTGCATTCCAACCCCAATTAGACTGTTTATACATGTCCTTCATGTTTCTCTCCATAATATCAAATATCCAAGAAAGGCATTCCGGTTGTGCATCTCTTGCTCTAATACAAGACAGTTTTATCTTATAATCTTTTGTGATATATTCATGGAACTGTTCTAAAGTCTCTAAAGGATTCGTCAAAGCATTTGCTCTATTGATTAATTGTTGCTGCACCGCTGCCTTGTCTGCCAAAAGCTGACGCCTTGTTTTTCTGGCTTTTTTCTAGAAAATAAAAGAAAATCAGAATATTCAAACATCAATTCAATCCTTTTAATAATTCTATGCGCGAGCATTTGAAGTGCTCAGATTGGCGGACTAACCTTCATAATAGGTAATATAAAAATTCTAAATTTTCCGCTTTTTTCATTCAAACACTGCAGATTACATATATACGCGATATTCCGTAAAATTATTTCCTATAGTATTTCATATGTTGCAACAATAAAGGAATTATCAATTATGAATTCTTCTTCTTCTACTTCCTTAGGTTAGGATGGCATCGGATGGCTGGGTATTAAGTGGGCCTTAGGTTAGGATGCTGTCGGATGGCTAGATGCTAGATGCAGAGAGAAGAATGAGAGACGCCATGCCCAGCTTTTAGGTGATCCCTGAAAGCGATACGCCCTCTGTGGACATAAAAAACGTGGACATGAACTACGAAGCCAATGTCCACGAATGTTCTCAGCGGGTACATATAATGTGCACAATTTCTGGTTGTGTTCCGTGCTATGTCCATAATTGTGGATTTAAAATATTGAAATATCATGAATTTATTTACATGTTTTATTAACTGCGCGTAACGTTTTGACATTCTAATATATACTACGATATAATACAGTGATATATAAATTATTACTGAAGTATTTTTACGTATATCCACATGTGCAATGAAATCAATTTTCTTCAATCAATTTTTTTTAATAAGTCTTAATTGAATATAATGTAGAAAATATATGCAATATAAATTTTACTTTCACTTTTTCTTATTCTTGGAACAAAGGTATCAAGCATTTAAGCAATCGTGCATTTTAATCAAATTATGGTTTTAATTTATAGCTTTTTATATTAATTTTTTTATATTAATTTATTTTTTACTTATTATTAATTTAAATAATTTTTTATTTATTAATTCGATTGGATGCGTAGTCTTTTGAAAATAAACATATATATAACATAGGTGCGCTCCGCTTGACGCTATACTTTCGCTTCGAAGACTAATTGTAAGATTCTTCACTCTATCTATAGTTAAAAATTATCCGATTTATGTCGTGTTTGATGTCGTTTTAATCGCCAAAATCTCATTAATCCATTAAGATTATTTTCAAGCCGATTAAATGCAAAATAGAAGTTTTAGTTTTCATTTCAAAAATGTTTACATTCGTGAATTGCTATGGATGGGGAGAGCCCATTGTAAGAGACTTCGGAACCCTTTGATGATAGGTCATCTCGCTCGCTCTCTACTCGCGGTCTCGCTCTCGCTCTTACACTCGACGAGTCGCGCTAGACAGCTCGGAAAGATAAGCTGATCCGAGAATCGAGAGAAAACTAAAACTTCTATTTTGCATTTAATCGGCTTGAAAATAATCTTACTGGATTAATAAGGTTTTTGCGATTAAAATGACATCAAACACGACATAAATCGGGTAATTTTTAACTAGATAGGTAATTAAAATTTTGATTACCTATCTAGTTAAAAATTACCCGATTTATGTCGTGTTTGATGTCATTTTAATCGCAAAAATCTTATTAATCCAGTAAGATTATTTTCAAGCCGATTAAATGCAAAATAAAAGTTTTAGTTTTCATTTCATAACATGTTTACATGTTTACGAATGTGTTTCGATTCTCGGATCAGCTTATCTTTCCGAGCTGATCTAGCGCGTCGAGTGTGAGAGCGAGAGCGAGATCGCGAGTAGAGAGCGAGCGAGCGAGATGACCTATCATCAAAGAGTTCCGAAGTCTCTTACAATGGCCTAGTTTACACCGAGCACTTGATACGCGTATCAAGTAGTGTATTTGAGCTGATCAACCAATAACTGAACCAATGTACTAGTTATTTACTATTTGATACGCGTATTAAGTGCTCGGTGTAAACTAGACCAATTAGTCTTCGAAGCGAAAATATAACGTCAAGCGGAGCGCACCTATTATATGTTTATTTTCAAAAGACTTTGCATCCAATCGAATTTATAAATAAAAAATTAATTAAATTAATAATAAGTAAAAAATAAATTAATATAAAAAAATTAATATAAAAAGCTATAAATTTAAATCATAATTTGATTAAAATGCATGATTGCTTAAATGCTTGATACCTTTGTTCTAAGAATAAGAGAAAAGTAAAAGTAATTTATTGCAGATATTTTCTACATTGTATTAAATTAAGACTTATTAAGAAAAATTGATTTAAAAAAAAATTTATTTCATTGCACACGCGGATCGGATATACGTAAAAATATTTTAGTAATAATTTATATCGCTGTATATTTATATCGTATTATATACTAGAATGCCAAAACGTTACACGCATTTAATAAAACATATTAATAAGTTCATGAAGTTTCGATATATATATTTTTGATCCACAATTATATTATGGATGTAGCACGGACATGAACCACTAAATGATAGACAGTATCGAAAAGTGGATGTATATTAGCACGGACATGAACCAAATGACCGACAGTTTTAAAAGTGGATGTGGATCAGTGATTCCAATTCCTAAAAGTGGATGTATAGCGCTGCTCTACGGCCTAGTAAAAGCGTCTCACGAAAATCGCCGGCATGGCCGCTCTCAGGCTTCTCTCTGCCGTAATCGTAATCGTAACGTCCCAGCAAACACAGAATATAATTGTTAAGCAACACAGAAATAACAGGTAATATAACTGCTGTGTGTTACATGTTATTAATGTTAAAATGGCATAATTTCCTCTTACAACTGCAATGAAATTATTTTATAACTGTTTTATTGTTGTGTTATTTACTTTATTATCATTATAACAGCAATAACTTAAATATATCACGTAATATAACAAATATTATGTTATCGTTACTTCGTTGTTATATAACGTGTTATATAGAGATGTTATATTTATGTTATATTACATATATTAAAACATGAATATAACATATACATTTAAATTGCTCCCGCCTTTATTGCCATTGCTGGCCGCCATTGAGCCCTCGCATTCTTTCCCTTTCATCGTGCCAGCCACGTGTGGAAGTTCGTGAAAGTATTCGTATAAGTATACTCTGTTCGAAAGTATACTCTCTTCATCCAAGGTAATCCTTAATTTCTAACAGCAATATTAATTAAAAATATTCAAAATAAGTATATATTATTATAAAGAAAAATTAATATTTGCCCATATATTTTCAGCAGTATTCTGTAACTGATTACAGTTAGTCTATGCATGTGAAATGTTGTAGTAGAGGTTATGCATGCAAAAGTCGCGTTGCAGGAATACAATGCCGGGTCATTTTCACTTCTGCGGAACATTTAGAAATGTTTTTCATTATCAAATGAACGAAGCACTAAAGATAATTGATAATGAAAAGCTCCGTAGAAGTGGAAATGACCCGGCGTTGCATTCTTGCAATGCGGCTTCTGGATGCGTAGAATCTATCACACCATTTTACATAGATTAACTGCAATAAGTTAAAAGTTATTATATACTATTAAATAATTATATTGTATTTTGTTTAGAAGCTCATTAATTAAAAAAAGCGGCTGTTAAAATTTAAAAGCAAGCATAAAGTTTTAAGTTTTTTTCATAAAAAATGATAATTATATCTAAAGTGTTATTCAAAAATTGTGTGATTTGTAACGTAAAACTTAAATGACGTAAGTAAAAAGTAAAACAATTCATTATGTTATCGTTCAATAATCACCAGTCACGATAAATATGTACATGCAATGCGTATGATGAAACAATCATGATAACAACATGCTTACTAAATATTAAGACTATCATGTTAATCAGTGTACACAAAATCTATATGCTGATTTTTTTTCTTTATTGCAGCATCTCTTGAGTCAGCGCGAAAAAATGCAGCAGATACGAATTACAACACAACTGACGAAGAAAGGCTGGGTCGAGGCAAAAGACCTCATATTTTAAACAGCCGATTCCACAGCGATGAAGAACATCGCCAAGTTCGAAAATATACTAAAAGTAAAGTATCGCAAACTGTGATGCGGGCGAGTGGCCAGCGGCACGGCGGCGTCGTCTCGGATTTGAGCAGGCACAAGTATGAACGCTGTCAAGTATGAACGCTGTCAAGTAGGAACGCACCAGGAGCCGCTTATTCTCTTCCACAACGATAGATCTCGGAAAGCGGGCCAATCTTCAAACTTCCCGGAGAATTACGGGAGCTGAATCCGTGGCAGCACGCTGCGCGACGGCGCAGATTCTGAGCGCACCGATCTTTGCTGAACGTCACCCGACGGGCCAGCGAGCGTCTGCTCGAGCTCTACTAGCTTGGCACGCTGTTGCAAGTATACCATTTCGACGGTACTCACAAAGTCCGAGGAGACGTAGTCGTTTCCCTTGAGAGTATCGCCGAATTCCAATTGTAAACGATCGTGCTGATTCTCAAACTTTGTTCACTCGCCCTCTAGGTTCGACAGCGCTGACTGCACGAGAGCGACAGACAGCTTGGCCGATCCAGCCTTGCGGAGGTTCTCGAACGTGCGAGCGATGCGCCCGTGGAGTTCCCGTTGCGCAGCAATTAACGCTTCCATTTCCTTTTCACAGGTCACTCACTTGGTTCCACTCCACTCACGAAGATCACGACGATCGCGGATGCCGGTTTCGAGGAAGAAGAAATCCGGCTCGAAGGACCAGAAAATGTGCGATCTAATAGTTCGGAATTGTGAGGGGCGAGAGACAAAGTGATACGGCACAACGGAAAGAAAACGAGAACAGTTTTGGCACAAGGACAGTGTATTTGACGCGAACAATATGTACAGTATTTATACAGTGCAATTTTATTTCGCGGAATTGCGAGAAAACGCGAGTGCACAACGCGAACGGTTTCGTGCTCGTTGGAACTTCGGCGAAAAACGGTTCGATTGTT
Source organism: Lasius platythorax (assembly GCA_963971435.1). NCBI lineage: Eukaryota > Metazoa > Arthropoda > Insecta > Hymenoptera > Formicidae > Lasius > Lasius platythorax. The sequence continues at coordinate 15,533,268 of OZ020537.1, forward strand.
TGCTTCTACTAAATGTTCTACACGCGACGATTACTGCGAGAGTGCGCGAATCGGAGCCGAGCGCGCACTTTTATCACTCCGACCTTCTAGAAAATTCACGACAGTCATAAATCTCTTTTGAGAGATGACAAAGGAGACTGCGAATTTTCTAGAAAGTGGAGGACAGGGATGTTGTTATTTTTGTTTGTGGAGCGGTTGCCCGTTCGAATTCGGGCCACCGGCTGTATCGAGTATCGATAATTGTGAGTCGAGATCTCTCGCGCGACGCGCGCAGCGATGATAAGCGTACGATGCGCGCAGCGCGAGTCCGCAACTTGTTGCGCTGATTTTTAATCGCGCTTCGACAAAAATTACAATATTTAATAATTATATACATTGCATATATACAAAAGATTCAGATTAAGTTTACCTTACCCTACTTGGTTTTCGCAATACAAACACATTTTTTATTTATATATAGTGACGTAATTATCTTGCCCCCCCTCTCTTTCTCACTCTATCTATCTCTATCTCTATATTTCTCTTTCTCCCTTTCCTTCTACCTATAAATCTATTTCTATCTCTTTCTCTGTCTCCATCTCTCTATTTCTATATCTATTTCTGTACTTTTTCCTCTCTCACTTCTTCATGTCTTTAAGATGTTGTATATTTAATCACAGAAACATGACATTAAAATAAAATTATTGGGTTTTTTACAGAGAAACAGTCCAGTACAAGTACTACAAGTACTACTAATCCAACGCTACCATTGTGTTCTTCTAACTTTGATTTACTTCTTGAATCGGACATCAGAGTTAATGAAAGCGAGTACAATGAAAATTGTATTTTAGAAAATGGTATTTTATCTTTAAAAATAGTTTATAAAATATGGTTATTATTGTAATCACAAAAATTATAATAATTTATACATTTTTAGAAGAAAATGATCAAAACTCTCAGGAGCAAAATCTTAGTAATATACCAATAATAATACAAGGTATATTAATACGTTGTTCAAATTAGCAAAGATTTATTTATAGGTTATTATTATTATTATGCTAATTCAATTTTAATATTATAGAGTACGATACCAAAAGTGTAGCAGGTGACTTAAAAGGTAAATATTTATTACATATTATTTGAACTCTATCTATATGATATCACTATTGCATATATAACATTTTTGTCTTATTGCAGAAAGCATGGAGCAAATGATGCGTATGCAAGCTGCATCAAACATAACTTTGAGAAATATGGAGAAACGATTATTAAAAATAGAAAGGGCTATTAAACAGCGTACTCGAAGTCCTGATACAATTAATGATAATCTTATTGCGCCATTTTTACCATTGTCGTCGATTGAAATTATAAAAGAGTTTGATGCATTTTTGAAAACGTCGAATGAGGCAGTGATACAATTAGTAAGTATAAAAATTCTTGGCACGATTGTGCGTCGTTGATTATGATATAGACCTTTTTTTTATATTTGATTCAGATTTTTTGAGATTCTTAAGTTAAATATTCCCTGAGTTGTCCGCGTTTTTTTTAACAATATGTAGGCACAGTTATTTCGTTGAAAAACTACTAAACATATTAGGCTGTCTTCGGAGATCACGCTCTTAGCACTCTGAGTGTGTCTGTCCGTTTTTACCTTTCCATAAATAACAAAGATAGAACGATACTCTAACGCTAAGAGAGTGGTTTCCGAACGCAGCTTTACTAAAGTAAAACACATATTACTAAAAGTATTTAGTTAGACAAAAAATCATTAATGAAAAACTTCATGCTATACTCCTTTTATAATATTATTCTATATTATTACTGTGCTTAATTGGAATACATGTTAAATATATTTCCTTTTTTCTGTTTCATAGAAAGAGTTTATGTCAAAAAGTGGCGGACACAATGCCAAGGATAATATTCATCGAATATTAAGCAAAACAATAACAAACGAATGTGCAATAAAATGCTCTTGGAAAGGGTTGCGGAATAATTTCCGAGTTTCTAATTTGCATTTTATAAAAATTATGAAAAGTATGTTATAGATTTTTGAGTGAATGTACAGTGTCTTACTGTTTTTCTTAACTGTATGATCAACGTTTTTCATAATTGTATTATCTCATTTCAGGAGAGGTAACATCACGCTACACCATGCTTACCGAAACAGATTTCGACGATATTACTGCAGAATGGATACGGTTCGCAAATCAGAGAAATAAGAGAGAGAGAGCGAAGGAAAACGTCGATGAAGATAATGATGAAAAAAACGAATAAATGATTTGCAAAGCTTGCAAATATATATATATATATATATATATATATATATATATATATATACATATATATACATATATATATATATATATATATATATATATATATATATTACAAAAAAAATGATATATATCTTATACGTGTTTTGAGTACAAAATATAATAATGAATCAATATATATTTATATTTTTTCCCTTTCCTGCGCAAAAACATGTATGTTCTTTTGCACATACTAATTCCAGGAAAGGTCTTTGAATTAATTTCAAGCGAATGTAAATGAATCAGTTTGCTTTCGCTTAGAATTAATTCAAAGAATTCCCCTTTTTTGGGATTAGTATATACAAAAAGTAAATTATAAATTATAGTTAATATACAGTAACATATACAATAACAGTCACACTATAGTTATATTACAAATAATGCAACAAGTTATATTGCTTCTATATACTGTTATATAACATTTTCGTTACCTATTATATTTATATTATACATATAACTGTAATAATCCATGAGTGGGAAATTACAACTAAAACGTTACAATTTACGTTACATGTACCGTATGTTATATTGGGCATTTTCCAGCAAGCGGCACAGACGACACAGAGTATCAGCTATCTTCTTTCAACACCAATGAACAACGAAGATAGAATGATACTCTGTGTCACACTGTGTCGACTTGTGTCGCTTGCTGGAAAATGTCCACCTGTTACATTTCGTTTTATAGTGAAAACGTGAAAAGTTAAAAATTTTGCCATTAATTTCAATGGCCTCATATTATCTGCCTCTCACTCTACTCGTGCGGCTCTCCTTCCCCTTCCATCAGCAGTCCATTCTATTAGCGTTTTCGTTTTGCACGGATTTGCTCGACCCAAGATTGATTAATGACGTCATTGCATCGTCTCTGCCAATAAAAGACTTGAATTCATAGTAAAATAGTGATTAATCAACCTTGGGTCGAGCAAACCCGTGCAAAACGAAAACGCTATATATGCATATATATAGTACTCCTATATTGCTAACTCAGTAGGAGGAGTGAGCGAAAACATAACGGTGCAGACGATACCTTCTCTCTCGCACAGTTAGTCTGTTTTAGCACTTTTGCGCATGCGTCACATATATATATGGCATGCCCATATATATAAGCTGCGTTCCGCGGCCTCCCATCAAAATGATATTATGTGATGTAATCAAAATGATGGAATCAAAATCACAAAATCATTTTGTATTGGTTGGTGTTGGCCAACCGCAATCTTTTTCTCAACGTTAGGTTAGTATTAAGTGATTTACATCCAAATGATTGAGGGTGCGAACGCGGCTATAGGCATGCCATATATACAATATGTGACGCATGCGCAAAAGTGCTAAAACAGACTAACTGTGCGAGAGAGAAGGTATCGTCTGCACCGTTATGTTTTCGCTCACTGCTCCTACTGAGTTAGCAATATAGGAGTACTATATATACAGGGTGTTCAAAAAGTCCCGGACCGGTTGAATAACTTGTAAAGTAGGCGTCGCACTGAAAAATGGCCTAGATAAAAGTTGTAGGAAATATCCCTGGCTATCTGATGGTGACCTTGGCTGTAACTTTGGCCTTGACCTTCAAGGTCATTTGAAGGTCAAATCGATTTTTTTAAATGGAACGCCATATTTTTCAATGCATATTCTTGTAGCTTATCTCGAGAGCTTTCCAAAACACTATAATGAGTTATTTTTTCATTAAGTACTTTTCGAGTTATAAGGCTTGAAGTTTACAGTATTTTGACATAAAATACAAAATATCGTGTAATACATTCAGTTTTCGATAATCTTACCTTAATACTTTTATTCACAGAATAATGAGACCAATCAATTGGTGTAAAAAAACACATAGTTGCTTTAAAAAAAGTATGCAGCTGCATGTTGCAAATTACATACTTTTTCTTAATAGCAACTGTGTTTTTTTTACACCAATTGATTGGTCTCATGATTCTATGCATAAAAGTATTAAGGTAAGATTACCGAAAACTGAATATTTTACAAGATATTTTGTATTTTATGTCAAAATACTGTAAACTTCAAGCCTTATAACTCGAAAAGTACTTAATGAAAAAATAACTCATTATAGTGTTTTGGAAAGCTCTCGAGATAAGCTACAAGAATATGCATTGAAAAATAGAGGGTTCCATTTAAAAAAATCGATTTGACCTTCAAATGACCTTGAAGGTCAAGGCCAAAGTTACAGCCAAGGTCACCATCAGATAGCCAGGGATATTTCCTACAACTTTTATCTAGGCCATTTTTCAGTGCGACGCCTACTTTACAAGTTATTCAACCGGTCCGGGACTTTTTGAACACCCTGTATGTATATATGTCGATGGCGATAGCCACGGTCGTATACACAGGTCTGGAAACTGACTTCCGTTGGTGCTTCCATAGAGAGCAGACGTGCGTGAGAATAGCTATAAGTTTTTTAGACTGTTTTAACTTAGTACAAAGTTTGTTAGCATATCCCAGTGCAATTATATCACACCATTTTGAGACGTGTGACGTCCGCTACAAACATTATTGCAGTAACGCCTGCATTATAGTGCAATAACGCGCTCCTTGCGCGCGCTTGGTCTAACCGGCCTGACCGGCCATATTGCCGTTAACACAAAAACCGTTAAAATGCATACTACACCAGAAAAAAACCAAGTAATATCTTCAAACAATGAAGAAGATGTGGACATGGAGACTTTAACATCTCCGATATGTGCCAAAGCTATAACAAATTCAACCTTAGTGACTCCAGAGGATCGTAGTAACACTATCTCTTTGCCGGCCGATGATCGGCATATCGCTAAGACCCGTAAAACGACCTTGAAAAGGAACTCCTCTCTTATACCTGATAATCTCTCAGAAAGGAAAAAACCTTCTATCGAGGCTCAAGACTCTCGTCTACTCAATAAATATTCATTAGATTCCAAACCACCCTTTGTGGTTAACATTGAAAGATTATCTCCCCTCCTATCCCCTCAAGACACTCCTGAAAACACAAAGGTGCAGGATTCTGAAGCCACAAGTGCCTCTAACCATAAAGAAATAAAAAACTTCCGTCAATCGGAATCCAAGCAATACGGAATCATAGCCTTGGGTAAGCGCATCGCTAAACACATTGATATCTTTAAGCATGCATTTGATCTAAAAAGTTCTGGTAGAAACAAGTTCACAGTTTCTTTCTGCGAGGGCTCAACAGCCAATAAGTTTGTTGATCACTTCAACAAAAATAAGAACATTATCTTCCAAGGTGAGTCTTGGCTCGCTTATATTCCCAACTACAAAGTCATCAAACAATACATTATTAGAGGTGTAGATGACAATGATTCCGCAGAGGAATTACTTACACACATTCGCCCCCCTCCAGATTGGGGCATACTCTGGACCCCCCCTTTTGAAATTGTCCGCCTAAAAAGAGTCGTTCAATCCAAACAAGACGATAACACAGTCACCACGCAATACGTTGACACTAATACTTACATTGCTCGTTTCAGAACAACTGCCCCTCCGCCAAGCCTGATCTACATGGGAAAGCGTTTATTTCTGGAACCTTTCATACAAAGGGTCCGTCGTTGTCAAAGATGTCAACGCTTTGGACACCTGTCAAAGTTCTGCAGATCATCTGCCCTTAATTCGATCTGTCCAAGGTGCGGAGAAAACCTTTCTTCCTCTTCACATGAGAACAACATCTGTAAGTCAGAAAAACCTCGTTGCATTAATTGCGTAAGATTCAAATTATTTGATTTAGAACACGAAGCTTCTTGTGCTTCTTGCCCTATCTTTATTAAGCAAAAAAAAATTAAAAAAATTGCGGCATACCACGATATCTCCCCTGCTGAAGCAGAGGCCTTATTAGAACGTGGAAAGGATGCCCCTCCCGGGGGATGGTCTCGTCCACCTTTAGGCGTTCCCCCTCCCACCTTATATGATTTTCTCCCTCCCACTACTCTTAATACCTCAAACAATATTAATAACTCGTATCCTGCAAAAACATGGAACAAAAATAAGGAATCTTGTGACGGGCAATCGGATTATGCAAATCCCTTTCCTCCGTTACCTGGCGCTAACAGTTGCGTGTTAACTCCCCCCTTAAATCCTAATCCAAAAAAACCCTCTCATCCCACGCAAAACTCAAATAAAAACACCCTACCAAAAAATTTTCAAAAACACCTTGCTATGGCAGATTCGTCTCCGGTCATCTCAACAAAACCTTCAAAAGACATCAAATTAAAAGACAACTCTATAATTGCTTCTGCACAAACACATTCTTCTCTTAACCGTAAAGAAAAAAAGGACCAATCTGTCGATTCAATTAATAACTATTCCCTCCCTCTCCCTTCTCATAACTCATCATACTCCTCATTAAAACCGCCCCCTGAAATCCTTAACCTATGGATCACTAATTGTCAGAATAGATTTGCATCAACCAAATGTTTACATCGCGATGTACTTATAGAAATGGGACAAATTCTACTCAAAAGTGCCATGTGCACATAAATAATCACTAATATGGTTAATACAAATCCAACAGTAAACATACTCCAATGGAACTGTCGTTCACTATTACGTCGGCTGCCTGAACTTCATTACTTATTGGAGGTACAGAAAATAAACATCGCCGCACTCTGCGAAACACGTCTCGACTTGAACTGTCACCCAGCATTCCCCAATCACACGCTCATATCAAAAGATCGAGATCGACAAGGTGGAGGCGTAGCCCTTCTAGTCGACAAGGCCTTCAGAACCTCATTAATTCAAGATGAATATATCGAGAGAGTGTGCACCAGAAATGATATAGAGTTCCTCATGGGGAAGATTTGGATCAGCCTGGATAAACATCTTTTTGTGGGCTCTATATATAGCCCCCCACGTAGCAACAATCACCGTCCCACGGAACCTCGCGCTTGGCACGAAATATTGCAGTACTGTTCTTCTTTTGATCCAGTTATTATCTGCGGAGACATCAATGGAAAAAGCCCTCTCTGGTCTTCTCATCATCATCATTGGTCTGATAGTGAGGGAGGAAAAATAGAAATCGCAATCACCAACTCTAATCTACTCTGTCTAAACGATGGATCAATGACATGGTCATCTGCGGACCTATCTGTCTCATCTGCCTTAGACATTACTATTACATCGCCTTCAATTGCCAACAAATGCAACTGGCTTGCCCTGGAAGATAAATATGGTAGCGATCACTACCCAACTATCACTAATATCAACGAAACAATTCCTGCAGCCTCGTTTGGAAGACCCAGTTTCTCCACATCAAGAGTCTGCTGGGACACATTCCAAGCTACGTGTAGAACCAAAGCACTGAATTTCAAAATAGATTCCAAAGATCTAAACTCCACATATGAAAAGCTGCTGAATGTCATATATGACGCACTACTCTCATCAGGAGCTACCAAACACAATCATAATAAACCGCTAAGAAAAGCACCTACACCCTGGTGGGACAATGAATGCAACGAACTCATTCAAGAAAAAAGTTCCTATTTCAAGGCATTTAAGGCACACCCGAATATGGACAATCTTCAACATTATATTGAAGCGGGTAAAAGAAATACCAAAATATTTACAAGGAAAAAAAGAGAAAAATTCAGAGAATACTGTTCCTCTTTTGATATTAACACACCTATCTCAAAGGTATGGAGACACATACACGCATTCACTAACCCTCGCCAAGGCATGAACAGCCACAACATCATCTCAGAACAACAATTTAATGAAGCCTTTGAAAAAATTGCTCCAACAAGACCAACCCCACAGCAACACAACATGCAGGAAATACGCAACATCCCTCCCATCGTTTCTGAGCTGGACTCTTCTTACATGCTTCACTCCTTTTCGCCTATGGAATATGAAGCCGCCATTGCATCTCTTAAGCTCCACGCTGCTTCCGGACCGGATCTGATCTCGAACAAGATTATTAAACAATTTCCTATCGAAATGCACACTCTGATCCTTAAAATCTTTAACTTAATGTTCCACAAAAGTACATTTCCCAGCAAATGGAACGATTATTTTGTTATATTCATACCCAAACCAGGGAACAAAAGAGCCTTGAGACCCATTGCTCTGTCAAACAATCTACATAAAATCTTCGAAAAACTCTTGCTCAAAAGAATAGAATGGTGGTCGGAAAATAACAATATCCTGCCCAACTTTCAGTTTGGATTCCGTCGCGGCTTATCTTGCATCGACAGTGTATCAACGTTAATAACAAAAATCCGCATGGCAAATCATCAACGCAAATATACTGGTGTTCTCTTCTTGGATCTGGTTGGAGCATTCGATAATGTTATTCCAGAAGTTCTCCTGATTCTCCTAGATAAATACAAAATACCACGCAAGATTATCACATATGTTGGAGCTACCACCTGCCATCGCAATCTAATAGGATATGCTGCTGGAGCAGCCCTCCAACAAAGACATACCACACGCGGACTTCCTCAAGGCTCCATTCTTAGCCCAATCCTCTTTAACTTATATGTCGCACTGATAGAAACCTGCCTCCCGCTTCCTGTACACATCCTTATGTATGCAGACGATATAGCAATCTACTGTTCACATGAATCCCTTAACCACATAAAAATTCATTTAAATCTTGCTATAGTGAGGATTCAGCATTTCTTAAAAAATCTCGGACTGACGATATCACCGACCAAATCCATGTATACGATCTTCTCCAATCAAAAACCCAGAAACTTGCGTATATCCATGCGCCGCAGTCTCTTCTCGCTGAACATATTGGGAGAACCTGTACCTTGTGCTTGGACACCCCGCTTCCTCGGAATCTACCTGGACACTGAACTCAACTGGAAGGCCCACATCGCCAATATGAAGAATAAAATAAATCCAAGAATCAACGTACTCAAGGCTATAACTGGTATTCGCTGGGGTGCTCATCCTAAAATCCTCTTAACCATATATAAGGGTCTCATCCGATCCGTACTGGACTGGGGCTGCCAAATCTTTCATCCAATTGACAATGGACTGCTTCTAAAGGCAAACAGACTGCAATACGCTTCTTTGAGAATCGTCTCTGGAATGATGCGCACCACGCCCACAAACGTTTTACTGGACATAAATGGAGAACAACCATTAAAAACAAGATGGCAATTTCTACGGAAGAAATTCCTATGCAGGGTCGCTGCCCGTCAAACACATCCGCTCAATGTAATCCTTAAATCCTTAATTCCACTCTATAGAAATGACAGACCACCCCTGGGTGCCCTCGTTGACACATTCATATCTAATATTCATCTTTTCAACCAAGTTGAACAATTTCAACTTCCCGGATATTTGGAATATTCATATCTGACTAGACATTTTCAACCTTTAGTTGATACTCTTTCTGGTTTTGTTATCAGAAATGATAAAAATAACAACATCATCGATTCCTTCAACAAATTGTTGAGCGAACAAAATTTCGACGTCACCTTCTACACAGATGGCTCCAAAGACCGGATAGGTGAGATCGAGAGAACAGGCTATGCGGTTACATCCCCTGAAATTAATCTGAATATTAAAAAACGGATTAATAATCATTCAACAGTCTTCGATGCAGAGGCCTCGGCCGTCGAAGAAGCTGTTAAATACATCTTCACTAACAAAATCCCCAAAGCTTTGATTCTTTCCGATTCACTTAGCGTACTCTCTAATCTACAAACACCAGATTGTTCAGATACCGATCATCATGCTATTCTAAGGATAAGAAGTCACTTATATCACTGTAAAAAACAAAATTTAGTAGTCAAACTACTCTGGATTCCCAGCCATCGTGGCATAGCAGGCAACGAACGTGCAGACACTTTGGCAAAAGAATCCCTGCACCTCCCTGACCCCTTCCTCATCAGCAAGTGCCACTACACCAACCTCTACTCAAAATTCAAACAGTCATCCAAAAATAAAGCTATAGAAATTCTACGCTCAGAAAGCCTTTTCAAAGGAGCTAGATACTTTGAAAAAATCGAATCTCCCCTCTCCACTCCATGGTACTCAAGTATTAGAGAAGGTCTAACGCGCCCGGTTATAACTATGATATCAAGAATCAGATCGCACCATGCAGCGGTTCGTTCACACCTCTGGGAAAAGAACATAATCACTTCACCTGAATGCCCCTGCGGACACACACGCCAAGATCTCAACCATGTTTTTTTCCACTGTCCAGACTATATCGACCAATCAGACTCTCTTGTTACCTCTCTATATCAAACTAACACGTTAATGACACTGGACATATTCAGCATCGCTTTCTCCAAGAACACTAAGGCTTTCAAAGCTTTGTACGCTTTCACTAAAGAAATCAACCTATATATATAATCACCAATAATATATAATCTTCAGAAGTCAACAACCTCAACCACAACAACAAAGGAAAAAAAAAAAAAAAAAAAAAAGAAAAGAAAAAATCACCAACTGGCGTATAGGCGAATTCCGAAGGAAGCCTAATTAGCCACATAGAAGAAGAAGGTCTGGAAACTCTCTCAATTTTCAGTGGTGGGGGTAGGTCGCTTATTGAAGCAGTTTCATTCGCTTTGTCGCCACGAGGACGAGGATCGTTGCGATCGGGTAGTGTTGGAAAGTAACCAACAAATTATGACAAAATAATAATTTTAAAAATAATAATAATAATAATTTAAAATAATAATTTTCAAATAATAATTTGAAAATAAACTAACTAAACGACGCGGATTGAATGACTGAACGGACTCATCATTGGGTGCTTTCCATTTAGTGACACAAGTTGACACAAGCTGACTCCTAGTATCATTTCTGCTTTCCATTACATTTGTGTCGCTTTTTGTCGATGACACAAGTCGACTTCGAGTGACTTTGCTTAGATGGTGAGTCAAGCGGTCAAGCGTGATCAAGCGTGGCTTTCCATTTATCGTATTGAGGTTACTAACTTGAGTTCACTTGAGTTAACGTAAGTCGACACAAGTGCATGTAAATGGAAAGCACCCATTAAGGGTCGGCAGGAGACCCAGGCAAACTCCGAATTGATGTTGGAGACCTCGCGCGGTGACAGCACGAAACTCCGGTTTCAGTGTTGCCAACGCTGAGAAACCGATTCCGCGTTTTATGTAGTGGTGTATGTCCATATACATACAAACACCATTGAATTGCTCACGCGGACGCACGGTAGAGAGACAGATATCCTGAAAATGCTTTCTGGCCTTCCGTAGCAGAAGGCAGTACCGTAGCAAGCCTAATAAGCACCCACTTTTTAAAATTTTATATATGTTTATGCACATATGTGCGTATATATACAGGGTGTTCAAAAAGTCCCGGACCGGTTGAATAACTTGTAAAGTAGGCGTCGCACTGAAAAATGGCCTAGATAAAAGTTGTAGGAAATATCCCTGGCTATCTGATGGTGACCTTGGCTGTAACTTTGGCCTTGACCTTCAAGGTCATTTGAAGGTCAAATCGATTTTTTAAATGGAACCCTCTATTTTTCAATGCATATTCTTGTAGCTTATCTCGAGAGCTTTCCAAAACACTATAATGAGTTATTTTTTCATTAAGTACTTTTCGAGTTATAAGGCTTGAAGTTTACAGTATTTTGACATAAAATACAAAATATCTTGTAAAATATTCAGTTTTCGGTAATCTTACCTTAATACTTTTATGCATAGAATCATGAGACCAATCAATTGGTGTAAAAAAAACACAGTTGCTATTAAGAAAAAGTATGTAATTTGCAACATGCAGCTGCATACTTTTTTTTAAAGCAACTATGTGTTTTTTTACACCAATTGATTGGTCTCATTATTCTGTGAATAAAAGTATTAAGGTAAGATTATCGAAAACTGAATGTATTACACGATATTTTGTATTTTATGTCAAAATACTGTAAACTTCAAGCCTTATAACTCGAAAAGTACTTAATGAAAAAATAACTCATTATAGTGTTTTGGAAAGCTCTCGAGATAAGCTACAAGAATATGCATTGAAAAATATGGCGTTCCATTTATAAAAATCGATTTGACCTTCAAATGACCTTGAAGGTCAAGGCCAAAGTTACAGCCAAGGTCACCATCAGATAGCCAGGGATATTTCCTACAACTTTTATCTAGGCCATTTTTCAGTGCGACGCCTACTTTACAAGTTATTCAACCGGTCCGGGACTTTTTGAACACCCTGTATATTATTAGTATGTAAAAATTATGTGTAAAAATTGTCTGACATTAAATAATAAATATTTTAATTATTTAAACATTCTTAAGTTAATTACCTTTAAAAAATATATTTCTTGAATAATTTATCTATTTTCCAATATATTATTAAAAAATTAATATTGATATATTTTAACTCGAGTTTTCTGGGTAATATTGAACATTCTTGCATTGAGCCATCATACGTTACTTCTCAATTCTTTCACGTTATAAGTATTTATAAAGCAGAGAGAGAGAGAGAGAGAGAGAGAGAGAGAGAGAGAGAGAGAGAGAGAGAGAGAGAGAGAGAGAGAGAGATAAAGAGAGAGATATATTATACAATAAAATCAATCGAAGAAAAATCAAGATAAGCTTGTCATATCTGTGTATGTATATTTTAATATACTTTTTTTTTAAATATTTTATTATTTAATATTTTAATATTTTAATATTAAATATATATTTAGTACATATTTCCCATATTTATAATAAAATTTCTTTCTTTAAAAAATATAATAAAATAATTATTACAAATTAAAAAACGATTATATAATTAAATATAAATGTAATTTATATATTATTTTCAATTATTATTTCGTTGTTTCTGAAAAGAATAGCACACGAATATTCGGTGATGTGTGCTTACACGGACACATACGAGGTCTGTACAAAAAGTTTTCTTTTTTCCATTGACGTATACTTTTTGAACAGACCTCGTATATCGTGCAAGAGAGAAGACGACGCAATCTTCTCTCCTGTCACACGGCCAGTGTGCCACTACGGAATATTCCCCAGATTCTGCTGTTAGCTGCACCTTAGGTACAAATCTTGTCATTTCGTAATTTTCGTTTTACGCTTCAAAAAATTAATATTCTTTATAAAACTTTATGTTGACGTATTCTTTATATTGTCATAATTATGGCTACAACGTAAGATTTAACAATTTGGCTCTAAAAATTTAATAATAAATATAATACGAATTCGGGCGCAACTACACCTGATCCGTGGTTAGCTGTATATTGCTCGTCTATTATTGAATTTTTATTTTTTCCATTTTTCCCAAAAAATTACTTTGTAGCCAAAGAAAGACGATGCTACGGATTACGAATATCATAATGAAAATGCGATTTATTCTTTATTTTAGCTATAATACGAAAATTACGAATCCGTAATTCACGGCTCTCCGCGGGAGGTCTCCACCGTGTCTCCTGCCGACCCTTAACTTTTGCCAACATTACCCGATCGCAACGATCCATGGCCCGTGGCGACAAAGCGAATGAAACTGCTTCAATAAGTGACTAGAGTCCTATATAATCAGAGAGGCGCAATCGGTACCCCCTCCACGCTTCCCATGGCCGCCATGTTGAGCCCGTAACTATGTTCCATGGGAGTTCTAACCTAAAATATCACATCGATATATCATATATCGAAATCATATTGAATTGAAAAATGGAGCAATATTAGAAAATAACATTACAATTATATTTTTTTCTTACTTGCAGTATGCCGGTTGTGGTTATGCCTTATAGTTTGCCCATATAGGATCATTACGGGCCCGACAGGCGGTCAGCCAATCAGCGAGCGGCACGCCAATTGCGCTTCTCTGATTATATAGGACTCTATAAGTGACCTACCCCCACCATCGGAGTTTCCAGACCTGTGTATACGACCGTGGCGATAGCAAAGCAGCTTCCCAGCTGATCCACAACTGTCAATCGTAAAGGCCGTATTACACTACGGGTTGCGGATTCGGTTGCGGTTGGATTTCGGTTTTGCGGATTCACCAATCAGAGCAAAGCAGCTTGCCGGCTGATTGGTCAATCCGCAGCTATCAACTATAACCCCAACCACAACCGAGCTCACCACCCGTAGCCAACGGCACACGGTACGATTTTTCGTACTGGATCTGCTAATATTTGGTAATATATTAAGAATACACCAATTGGAATGCAGCATTTCTAGTATCTTACTAAATATTAGCAGATCCAGTACGAAAAATCGTACCGTGTGCCGTTGGCTTAATACAGCCTTTACGCCCTAACCCCAACCGCAATCGAGCCAACAATCCGTAGTGTAATACGGGCTTAAGTGATAGAATCATAGTACGTGAATGTGGAATGATGTGCGATGGCCTGTTTTACACATACTGGGTCCTCTTTCGCTCCATTTCGCTCGGCTATGTAATGATACGAATGTATGTAACGGCTACTTTAACAAAAATGAGCGGTAACTGATTATCCAAGCGAAAAAATTCGTATCCAACATTGTACACATCGAGTATACTACACGTATTGTAGTTGGTATTTGAAGATTAGGATTGACGTAAGTCTCTGTCATTTTATTTATAGATCAATAGTAATCGTAGTTAATTCTCCATTCTGATGTGAACGATATATTTATTATCTCGAATAAAGCAGTGTTGATAATTGAATATTTTTATATTTCAGTTTATTGTCTTACAGAAGTCAAAAGGAATGGCTGAAGAGGAGAAAGCTGTTTCTTCATCCATGACTCAATGCTACGAAAATTACATTATAGTTGATGTGGGTGCCAATTTAACGAATAAAAAGTATAGTCGAGATTTAGATAGTGTAATACAAAGGGCAAAGGATGCCGGTGTGCAAAAGATTATGGTGATAGGTGCCAGCATTCGTTCCAGCAAAGAAGCGCTGAGGCTAACTAGAATATATCCCGGGACACTTTACTCGACAGCTGGCATACATCCTCACGATGCCAAATCTTGGGAGGACACAGACACTTTGCATGAACTGGAAAGCATAGCCAATAATCTCGAATGTGTTGCGATTGGGGAATGTGGCTTGAACTACAGTCGCGACTTCTCAGCCCCGGAGACTCAACGCGCTGTATTTCATAAACAAATAGAATTAGCCTGCACATTAAATAAGCCATTGGTAATACATGAAAGAGGTGCGCAAAAGGATGTGCTAGAGGTTCTTAGTCAATATAAGAATCGTTTACCGCCTGTTCTGATTCACTCCTTCATCGGCACTGCGGAGGAGGCGCAGATTTACTTGGATCAAGGTTTTTATCTAGGTATCACGGGTTACTTGTGCAAGGATAAATCCGATAGTGGGATAAGGCAGTTGCTAGAAGGGGGACAGGCGCCGTTAGATAAGATCTTGATAGAAACCGACGCACCATTTATGTATCCCAATACCAGGGCTAGCAAATTACCCGCACATGTGAAGGACGCTTTAACCGAACGGTCTATGATGTTCCTCCAGCGTTATTGCACCTTTCAACGTAACGAACCATGTGCCTTGCCAGCGATTGTAGAAATGGTAGCGGCATTTATGCAAATCACGCCGGAGCAAGTTGCGTTGGCTACTGCTTTTAATGCTTTAAAATTATTCGGTTTGAATCAATGATATTCGAATCTCAAAATTATGTATCAAATGGTGCTAAATCGGTGCTATATGAGAGTTTTATTACGATTTTTAATGTATAAAGCTTCAAATTTGGAGTTGCATGATCCATTTCTTTACAATGTTTTTTTTTCCTTAATCAAAGAAATGGTATAGTTACATAATAGTTAAGAAAACTGATTTAATAAATACCTGCTTGTAAATTGATGAAGTTAATAATAAAGTTTACTTATAATAAGTATAAGTTTATATAAGCTGAAGGAGAGTATGTTTTACAGATATTTTTATGTATATTATTTTATATATAACATTAATTGTATATGTATCAGAATATTTTTATTATATTGAGATTTGTGAATTTATCTGTCTTCTCATTTTTTTTATAAAATGCTGATTATTCAGGTATACATATGATATACATATATGCAGATACAAATTCATATTATATATATATAAAATCCAGTATTATACGTTTCATGATATAAATATTTTTGTACAAATAAATTGTTATATAGAGATTATTTTTTTAAACATTGTCAAAGACATTCCTTTTCTCTTGATGAATTATATTTATAATTTCAAAGGTAAAAATGTGCACTTAGAATTAATAAGTGCACAAGAGAATTGATAAATTGATTCATTCCAATCATTTAATTGTTAAATAAAGAGTTGTGTTTTCCTTTTTACATTTTTAAAATATTTACTGTATTTACCGTAGTGTGTGTATATATATATATATATATATATATATACAGGGTGTCCGGTAATTCGCGCCCCACCCGCCATGTGCAGGTAGAGCAAGTCAAACCGAGTAAATAAGTCATCTACCATTTTGCAAAATTTTCAATAATAAGAGAGAAATTAATTAATAAATTTCGGCCAGTACAAGCGCGCGGAGAGAAGGGACGGCCCACTTTTTTCAATCATTTATACTTAGGCGTGTTCATTTGCAAAGCGCGTCTGTCAATGCTTCGTCTCGCGGTCGCGCGCGTAGCAACGATATAACATTACGCTGTCGTTTATCGCCGCGCGCTTAGTGACCACGTCACAGTGGGCCGTTCCTCCTATATATATATATATATATATTTATGTATATACACACACACATATGTATCTATGTTGTATAATACGCAGGGTGTCCCAGAGTTGATGCACACCTGCATGAGAGATGCTCGAGATCATTTGGAAATGACTTTTTCAGCGAAAATGTCGAGACATCAATAATTTTCCAGTTATAAGCAATTAAAAAAGAAGGGTTTTTGCAAAAGTCCTAAACCTTGTGGAGTTAAAAGATTAACAAAATTACATTCTTCAGTTAATTGCAGATAGAGTTTACTTTCATAGAATTTTAATTTAAGCCTTAATTACAAAGATATATAATGGCAAAAATTGGAAACTCACAAAAAATAATGATCTTATACTAAAAACTGATTTTATTCAGCAAATTTCAATGAAATTTGATTTACAATAATTTTATTTGTAATAAATTTTGTGAAAAGCTTTATAAAAGGTTACTCACCAGAATTCATTATAATTCATTATGGTTTCTACAAAGTAGAAGTATATGTAAATTATTTTTGCATTACCTTGTGGAGTTGAAAGATTATGGAGTTATAAGATTGAAAAATTAACGTTTGTAAATAAATACACTCATTGAGTATTACACTTTAAGTCCACTTTACACGATCTATAATTCGAGACATAATTGAAGATAGAATTCTATTTATAAATTTATGCGTCATATGTTTTAATGTATACGTGTATTGCGATATATATTTTATTTTGTATGTATTTTACATATTCAAAAAACATTTGAATATGTAAAATACATACAAAATAAAATATATATCGCAATACACGTATACATTAAAACATATGACGCATAAATTTATAAATAGAATTCTATCTTCAATTATGTCTCGAATTATAGATCGTGTAAAGTGGGCATTTTAAATGTCAATTTTTCAAGACACTGCAAAAGTGACTTTTGACTTTTATTTTCAAAATATAATGAATTATACAAATAACAGATTTTTTAAATAGCATGACATACTTTTCATACAATTAAATAATACGAGATTTAATATACAGTTGTAATAAGTTTTTGCTATTATATATATTATGCATATATATAAAGAATATTTAAAAGAAATATATTTGACCATTAACTATAAACTATTTTAAAATAATTGTTTCATTATATATAATCTCGTTGCAGAATTTGTAATTCATAATAACAAAAGCTTATTTTTATTAATATATCAATTGATCTTTTTAGCTATGTATTATTTTACATTCTTGCGTTTTTATTTTTGAATTTTTTAAAATGGATTATTTTATTACTTGTGTACATCTCTTTATTCACACAGCTGTACATTAATAGCTAATATGCACTTCTTGTAATTGTAATGTTTACAATTTTGAGAATATATGATAATAAATCCACATTTGTAGAGACAATGTGTTTTATAATATTGATTACAAAATATTTCAATTAGCTGAAACCGAAAGATCTTCACATTTCAGCCTTATAGCTTGCATCAGATAGGGAACCCTTTCATATTCGGGTAACTTCATCCAGGAACTAGAATTTATTGCAATTGTATTGGATTTTGTTAACGCCTCAGCAGACTTTATTTTTAACAACCATGTACTTTTCAATCTTTGTGAATTCACAGCATATGCAAGATCAGGTAAATTGAAGATAAGTATTCTGAAACATAAAATATGTATCAGCAACAAGTAATTAAATAACTGTGATGTGTTAAATAAATTGGGAATGTTCTTACATTTGACTTTCACTTGGAGTTTGTATATCCTCGACATAAATCGTGTTAGTTTCACTGCATGTAACTGTATTAATTGCAACAGGATATCCACCTTTCCTCATTACAACAACATGGTCTACAGCAAATGATAAAATTTTAGATTACTATCATAATCTAAATAACTTGAAGATAATTATTAGAAAATTATTAAGTTATATATATTATCTTGAATTAATATTTATAACACTTAAAATTGTGTATGTAGTTAATTTATCAATATATCATTCAATAATTAAAAAATAAAAATGATTATTTTTTTAACTTGGCAAATAATATATTTTCCATTTAGTAATAATACAAAAAAACCAGTTTGAGTTCATTACTTACCAATGTAATGACCAAGTCTTGTTCTTACATCATTGTGAACGTACTGTGACCCACCCAATGCTAATTCTAGTGCTGCTCTTACAGAACATGTAGGAAGAACTGGGCTAACAGAAACAGTCGCATATTCAAGTATATTTTGCAGTGGCCATGGTCCGTCATACATGGGATACAATGTTTTAACACTTTGATATAAAAGTAATATTTCTCTAGCATAAATATTCTTCATCGTTTCATTGCTACTTTTTATATTCTGAGAAAAAACTTTATCGAGTAATTTTGGACTATAACAATCTAATGCAATTAAATGCAGAGCAAATCTGATCATAGATTTCATGAAGGATTTGTTCTCCACTTCATTCGCTAATATCGCATCTCGTATAGTGTCCCAAAATACCGGCTTGTAATCGGCATTGGTGAATCCTTCTAAGAAAATAGATAATTTAAAATATGACGCATCTTTTAACAGATTCGGCTGTTCGAAGCACTTTGCTGCTAAATATTCCAAGAAGGGTATGTGCGCGTAGTTCAAATCATTCAACAGCTTGAGTAGATGAATACCATTGGTGAAATTAATGTTTGAGGATAATGCTGAATTGACACAGGCATCCACTAATGTCTCATTGTAGAACTTGCATCCATGTTCTTTGCTGCAACAATATATTGTTGATATCTTATTTTTTATAATGCCAGATATTAATATAAGAATTTTGTAACATACTTTTTTAAAGTGACAAACACTAGCTTGTCCAATGTCTTGATTATTTCTTGAATACTTAATTGTTTCGCATTAGCTATAAGAATTTTTTGTACTTTAGATAATACTTCAAAAGCTATTGGAGGTAGACGAGACGCATACTGTACACTACACAAACTGTAAAAGATGGACCGAGCTGTTCGTACATCTAGATTTTCATATTTCCACAGCGATTTGAGTATTGTATCTTGTATTATCGTATTATTTATATTATTTTCGTTTGCAAATCTTAAGGACCATGTTAACAAAACTATATCATCTGAATCTAACTTTGTGGGTAACTGCGCTTCAAATACTAGAGGCAGAGCTATCAGTAGAGCATCTCGCAATGGTGTACTATCCATTTTCTTTAATAAAAAAACTATAAAGATTATATCTCGAAGAGATATCTCATTTACAGTTGTGCGAATCATTTGCAACAGTGATTGAGTTAAAATATTGTTGGTCGGAACTTGAAAATATGTAAATACTTTCAGACTCTCAATAATGTAATTTGTTTTCATGAGTCTAATGTCCTTGTTTAGTACTTCGCACAAACGTATAAAGCCTATGTGCTCTCTGATAATTTGCATATCTTTCATATCTCTAGATGCTTTAAATAATGTAGACATTGTATCAACAACATCATGCACAGTCATATTTGTATAATTTGTTGCTGCTTCTTCCAAGATTTTCATAGGTCTATGTGCTATTTTGATATCATTGGACGCATGGTTCTTTCTTAATAAAGTAAAATCTTCCAGTTGTGTATGATCTATGGAAAAATGCTGTTGTAATATTATATTTATACCATAAATATATCTAAATTGTTCAATTACCTGTTAAACTAGTGCTATATATTCGTGATGTACTCCGAACTGATTGAAATGAAGTTATATAATTTGACAGGACTGTACAATTACGTGCTATTGGATATAGTCGCAGCAATCGCTTTAGAGTCCTATCCATATTATATACAAAGTTATATTGCTCTGTAGCAGTAATCGCTCTGTAAATTATAAAATATTATGTTAACTATTGCTACTAAAATGTCATTAATTTTACAAAAAATTTAAAAGAAAAATGTGATTAAGAAGTCTGGATAAGTGACAATTTGACAAATCAAATATGAGCTAAATGCTCTGGTGTTAGACAAATACCAAGCCTCCATATATATATATATATATATATATATATATATATATATATATATATAAGGATCTATAAATATAATATTTAAAAGGTCTTTGAATCTTATTGTTTAAATCATTATAAACCCAAGATGCATAATAATATTATTAAAATAATATTTATAATTTTGGAATTAAATAACAAATGTTATATCTATTACATATATTTTGATATATATAATACAGGTATATATTTGCTTTAATAATATTTGGCTCACATTTGTTTATGAATTTATCATTTATTAATTTCTCTTAATATGAACGTAATCAGAATGTTATTTGAGATTTTATTAAAATAACGTTAATCGTGTGAAAGGATAACCGGTATATAATATATAATGGAAAATAAAAGGTTAGAAACTCTTACATATAAAATTCTTCGTATAATTGCACTGTTACTGGTATTTATT
Source organism: Lasius platythorax (assembly GCA_963971435.1). NCBI lineage: Eukaryota > Metazoa > Arthropoda > Insecta > Hymenoptera > Formicidae > Lasius > Lasius platythorax. The sequence goes on from OZ020537.1 coordinate 15,554,575, forward strand.
TCCTATTTAGAAAAATCATTAATAATATTAATCATAATTAATATTAATAAAGAAAAAAAAATATATATATATAAATGAAAAATAATGTATTTTTATTTTTTTTCAAATTGCAAGCACATGCCTCAAACGCAGTAAACAGTATGTACACTGCCGGACCTTAGGTCTGTTCTTTTTAGTTGAACTAGAGGTCTAAATATCAGAGAGGCGCCAACTCGTGCCTCCTTCTGATTGGTGGTGAGCTATCCGTTCTTAAGATGGCGGCTACGGTGACAAAGTGGGAGTAAACCTAGGGAATACTGCTCCGAACTCTGTTTACGTTCATGCGATTTACGGGGTCCGTTCCGAGTTGCGCATGAAACGCATAGACTGCATTACTGTTGCGCAGCGCTTTGAAATCGTTCCGTTTTGTCAATGCGCATGAAGCGCTTTAGGGTGCTGTCACATGGCAGTCGGAATTTCGGAAAACGGAATCTCGGAAAAGTACTAGTACTAAGATCAACCAATCAGAATTATTTAGAGAAACTTTAACCACGGAGTAATAGACAGGAGACAAAACTCTGTTAGAACGAACGGTCCCAATTCAGTTAGTGGCGCTGGCATCGCACGCGACCCTATCACGTCATATATATATAATATATATATCATATATATATCATATATATATCATATATATATCATATATATATAATATATATATCTTACTCCGTGGTCACGTGACAGGGTAAGATGCTACTAAAGCGCCTCCTGGCGGAGAAAATAAATGGGACCGTTTTTCAAGGTTTGAGACAATGGAGTTTTGTCTCCTGTCTATTACTCCGTGACTTTAACTTAACGTTTAGTGAAAATTAACCGGGATTGAATTTTTATCTTTATAAGAAGAATTGTATTGTTAATAAATAATTGTTCGGTAAGTATTTATTAATATACATATAAATATTTAATGAAAATATTTTATCACATAAAATAGTTATCATATTGTCAAGAATAAAAGTTGCGTGTTTGTCGGTCCGGTTTTTTTGTGGCTGGGCTCCCCATGGACTAATATTTCGGAGGATTTCGGAAATTAGTAAAAATAGAAAAATTTATTTTGATAGTTTTCCGACAAAAAAAATAATTAATACAATAGAAAAATATATAAAAAAGTGACATTTGTATGTATTGTTTATTATAACAGAAATAATAAAGAAATTTTCTAAATTGAAAAACAATTTGAGGTTAGAATAGCATTCCGTTTTCCGTAAAAATCACTCCATGGGGAGCCAGGCTATCGAAAAATCGGATCGGAAAAAAATGATAGCAAGTGTAAGATAATTAATGTTAAATATTACGTTAATAATTTTAAGTAAAATTGTGATAAAATTGTTCATTTTTTAAATTATAATTTTTTTATAATTTTATTTCTCTTATAATTTTATTTTAAGTGATATATATTAATTATTTGATTAAAGATGTTATTTGACAAATTGTAATATACTTATTAATATTTAATTTTTATACTAATTTATTTTGTAGATACATCATGACATCGAAAAAAATAAAGATACTTTTGGCAAAAGAAATTATTAAGTGGCGACAAAGTCCACAATTATTAATAGCTGAAGAAATGCGACAAAAATTGTTGAAATTTCTGAAAGTAATGTTTTGTATTGTATATTGGCTGCTTTCCTTTTTAGGAGACAATCCGACATTCAAACTTTACTAGATATTTCTGATTGGTTGATCACCACTCTAGTACTTTTCCGAGATTCCGTTTTCCGAAATTCCGACTGCCATGTGACAGCACCCTAATACTGAAACACCGTCACTACCACTATAACGTTTAATTACATTACGTGCGTGTAGGATCTAAGATGGCGGCGCGGCGGCATGGTGGGGGCACGGTCTTAAGGCTTTCACACATAGAATTCCGTAGCGACGTAAGACGTAATCGTAAGCGAATCGACCAATCACAGTCGAGACGTAAGGCCAGTATCGTAAGCGGTAGCAAATCAAACACGTTGATTCTCTTAATGCTTACGTTTTACTGCTTAAGTTTTTTTATGTGTGATGGCCTTTACCACGGTCTTACATAGGCTGCGGTCCGATTTATGCTCACAGCGCTATCAGCGCGCTCAAATCTATAGATACGTCACGTGGACTATAGATTGATAGCGCTGTGAGCGTGAATCGGACCGCAGCCATACAGGTCTGGAAACGAAGGTGGTGGGGGTAAGTCTCTTAACGTCCGAGAATTTAGTTTGGCAAGGGCGGCGCTGCGAGTTAAAGTACGGATATATATATATATGTATGATATACAAAACCGTGTGATTAAATTGAAATTAAAGTGTTGTGAAGCGGGAAGAGGTAAAATATAACACTGAAAATCATTTAAAAATTTTAATTACGTCAATATCAGTTATGTGAGGTATTCTAACCTGTGATTCTAACCAGGTACCATAACCAAAAGCGACGCGTAGTGGCGGCCGAAGACATGAAATTCTCGGACGTTAAGGGACATACCCCCACCACCAAATATTGGCTTCGTTTACAGACCTGTATGTAAGACCGTGGGTGGGGGTAGTTTGGCGTCTCTCTGATATTTAGACCTCTAAGTTGAACTGGCTGCACTAATTCAGATTTTATCTCTTTTACTCTAAATTGGAAGGAAAAAGATAAACTCTGAACTAGTGCAGCCACTTCAGCTAAAAAAACAGACCTATTAATTCGTTCCCTAAGATAAGGGAGGGATAGTTGGTTGGTTTATTAGAGGATGGCGCCCAATCGGACACATCGCTGATTGATCAATTCAAAATGGAACTCTCTGATTTGTCGATCGTGCTGGTTATCCTAGGCACCCAATATGAATCGTATGTCCAATTATCAATGGGTGCTTTCCATTTAGCGACACAAGTCGACACAAACGTCATTTTGTCTTCTTTATATCGCTAGTGAACAGAGGGTGCTTTCCAATTGCTTAACACATCTTAACACAAACATACACAGGAAGGCACAAAGTGTAGCGATGTGCACGATTCAATTGAAACAAAGTGTGTACTAATGTGTACAGTTTCGAGTAGAGTTAGGATTATTTTTCAATACCATGTCCATGTCTTGATATTTTTTAATCCGTGGTGGTGATAAACGGCGTTTCCGTCTGCGTATATACAAATATTCCAAGAATATTTTTGAAAGGATCGAGTAAAAAAAGAGAAGAAGGTATTTTACATTTTATTTTCTTTAATATTATGTAAATGCCAGCCATTCCTTTATAGCCGCCGTGGTAGTATTTAATTGTCACTAGAAAACACAAGTTTACACAGCCGACTAGTAGCCCTCGGGCTGAGTACGGATGTGTAGTGTTGTGTCGACAGTTACGGCAATTGGAACGCAACTTGTGTCGCCGTGTGCACAAAAGTGTCTAGGGATATTTCAATTGAAAAGCACCCAACAAAGATAGAATGACGCTTGTGTCGATTTGTGTTGCTAAGGGCCAATTTCACCAACCACGGTTAGATTAACCGACGGTTAAAGTTAGCAAAGTGGCCAATAGACATGAGTATTTTCTCATAAATCCATGTTTCTATTGGCCACCTTGCTAACTTTAACCGTCGGTTAATCTTAACCGTGGTTGGTGAAATTGGCCCTAAATGGACAGCACCCACTTTGCGCAACTGGGACTTATTGGAGATATAGGGTGCTTTCCATTTACATGCACTTGTGTCGACTTAAGGCCTTCACACATAGAATTCCGTAGCGACGTAAGACGTAACCGTAAGCGAATCGACCAATCACAGTCGAGACGTAAGGCCAGTACCGTAAGCAGTAGCAAATCAAACACGTTGATTCTCTTACTGCTTACGTCTTACTGCTTAAGTTTTTTTATGTGTGAAGGCTTTTACGTTAAAGGCCATCACACATAGAATTCCGTAGCGACGTAAGACGTAACCGTAAGCGAATCGACCAATCACAGTCGAGACGTAAGGCCATAACCGTAAGCAGTAGCAAATCAAACACGTTGATTCTCTTACTGCTTACGTTTTAGTGCTTAAATTTTTTTATGTGTGAAGGCTTTAACTCAAGTGAACTCAAGTTAGTAACCTCAATACGATAAATGGAAAGCCACGCTTGATCACGCTTGACTCACCATCTAAGCAGAGTCACTCGAAGTCGACTTGTGTCATCGACAAAAAGCGACACAAATGTAATGGAAAGCAGAAATGATACGAGAAGCCTTCATTTGCGCACAGTACAATTGCACACTGTGCTATTAGACACATGAAGATGCGCACGGTTCTTTTGCGCACAGTTCTTTTGCGCATAATTCTTTTACACAGTTTATTTAACTAAATAATTAGAATAATTAGGTAAAAATACACACACACACGGGGGGGTGCAAGGGGGGCCTTCGGCCCCCCTCCCGCACCCAACCCGTCGGTAGGGGTGCCTTAAGAACGTGTGCACAAATGAACTGTGGGCAAATGAACTGTGCGCAAAAGAACTGTGCGCAAAAGAACTGTGCGCAAAAGAACTGTGCGCAACTTCATGTGTCTAAAGCCCGTATCAGATTACGCATTAAATATTAAGATTGAAGATTGAAGATTGAAATTTAACCAATCAGAACAAAGAAATTTTAGCTCTTTTTGTTCTGATTGGTTAAATTCCAATCTTTAATCTTCAATCGTCAATCTTCAATGCGTAGTCTGATATGGGCTTAAGGGTCCGTTCCGAGTTGCGCATGAAACGCATAGGGTGCTTTCCAGCAACGAAACACGGTCATACACTGTGTGACACAGTGTTACACAGTGTCGACTTGTAGTTGGAACGCTACTTAGCTTTTTTATTTCACCGCCGGAGTGCAGGGCAGTCACTTTACATAGCTTTTTAAAAATTTCAAGGCCTTGCACACAATAAAGAAAATATTAGGAATAGGAATAAATATTAAATATTAGAAATAGGAATTAGGAATAGAGATTAAATGTAACGCACAATGAAAAAGAATAAAATATAAATATAGGAATTGTGTCCTGCAGCATTAACATAACCAAAAATATTTATATTTTAGCTTATAAGTTTAAACAATATGGATTTAGACATTGTTAACTCAGTACAGTATTAGGAAATTTCTAGTCTCAGAGCAACATTTTTTATTATCATATTTAGTTTTTCAATTAATGGGAATTTTACTTATATTAAAGAGGAAAAAAACGAACTTTAGAGGAATAGACGTTGGTGGATTCGTCTTATCAATTTACAAAAAGAGATAAATCTAGATGATTTTTCAACTTTTGTGAAAGAGCTTAAAAAAAATGATGCAGATCTCTTTTCTTGCTATAGAATGATATCAGAAATATATATAATCTTTTAGAAAAAATTTTTTCATTTCTAATTAAAAACAGTTTTAAAAAAACCTTTAACTCCAGAACAGCCTTTATTAATGACGCTAAAATTTTTATTCAAATTTTCAAAAATTTTGTATTACAATAGTTCCTACAAAAAAAAATAGAAAATACTTTTTAGACGTTCAGAATAAAGTAATTTCTTTTAAATTTTCTCTTGAGAATATTCTGTTTTTTTGTCAACTAATGTATTTTGTAAAAATTAAATTATATTTTCTTCATTTATATTCATGCTCATACCGTTCTCCACTGATATATTGATATTTATATTCTCTATATTATTCACATGTTTAACATAATATCTAAATTTTGTGTATTCATGGTCGACCGCCATAAGTTATATTTAATATTTAATATTCCGTCATTTTTATTCCTTATTCCTAATTTTCAATGCATTGTGCGTTAGTCCACTTCATTTCCTTGTTTTAAAATAAAATAATATCTAATTCCTATTCCTAATATTTAATATTTAATATTTATTCCTATTCCTAATATTTTTCTATTGTGCGCAGGGCCTAAATCGTTTAAGTTTATTTTAAGTTTTTTTAATAATTTACTTCTCCTACTAGAATACCACTCCGTAGAAAAGAAAGTGGTACCAAATGTAAAAATGTTGGTATCCATGGAGGGACACAAAACGATGACACAGTCGTACACAGCATTTTAGCTGTGTACAATTGTGTCGACTTGTGTCGTAGTTGTACGTTGCTGGAAAGCACCCATAGACTGCATTACTGTTGCGCAGAGCTTTGAAATCGTTCCGTTTTGTCAATGCGCATGAAGCGCTTTAGTTATTCGGAACGGTTACCTGCGCACTAATGCGAATTGAAAATGGACGCCGTGCAAAACGTCAACAAACGAATTGTAATTGATAAATTGGTTAATTAATATTGGTTTGCTTTATATGGAAGTACCAGTAAAGTTATTCCAGTACTACAGGACTTGATAAGTACGCAAAAATAGGGTCACAAAGGACACGCAACACGTCCGTTCAAGTTCATGAATCACGAACGACAACGGACTTTCGTTCCGAATTACGCAAGAAGCGCATAGAGTGCATAAACGCATCAAACGCATCAACTGCCTCAAGTCGAAATAGAAGCAGTCAATGCGCTGGGAGGAGTGCTAAGAATTCAGTATGATTAGTACAATCTAGGGAATTCTCAGCGCTACCAAAGCGCTTCCAATGCGCGCATTGGTTAAATCGGAACGACGGAGTACGTGTTAGCTAGTCCACCTCCTAGTGCGCAGAGTTAGCCTTCCATCCCATACTCTGCCGGTGTACCCCGGGCAATGTCGAGAACATAGCTAAGTGACTAGCAAAAGTTCAACGCGTTAATTTGCGTGTCCTTTGTCTGAACCTTATTTTTGAGTACCAGGATCAAGTCCTCAAGCACTTGACCCAACCCGTTTCGTAATCTCCATTACCTGTTAACAACACTGATAAGTTTATTCTGTTAATGATATATCAAAATAATGTAAAACGTAGGCGAGAGATGACCTTTGAGTCGACGCCACCATTTGTACCTTTTATACTCTTAAAAAAAAAAAAAAAAAAAAATCGGAACGACTTTCTATGCAGTCTACGCACTTTATGCGTAACTCGGAACGGACCCTTCGTAAAGGCCATCACACATAGAATTCCGTAGCGACGTAAGACGTAATCGTAAGCGAATCGACCAATCACAGTCGAGACGTAAGGCCAGTATCGTAAGCGGTAGCAAATCAAACACGTTGATTCTCTTACTGCTTACGTTTTACTGCTTAAGTTTTTTTATGTGTGAAGGCCTTAAGCTCCGTGAACTTGGCTCCCCGATTTTGACTTTTTGAGTTTTTTTTTTAATCGTTTTTAAGTTGTTTGTAGGTGATTGTTAGATTAACTAAAACGTTTGTTAGATCAGCCTCTGGCTGCAAAACAAAAAATAAAAATGACCGTGAAGTTAGCCCCCAGTTTTTAATTTCAATTTTATTGAAGCTTTGCAGAAGGTAAATCGACGCAAAATCGTTTGTTGGTCACGAATATACTAATTAGAACGTTTGTTAGATAGTTGTTTCTTAAATAAAATCTAAAAACTTCACGGTCATTTCCCTAGAAAATTACTAAATATGGTTCTTAGCTTTTATTTAAGAAACGACGATCTAACAAACGTTCTAATTAGTATATTCGTGACCAACAAACGATTCTGCGTCGATTAACTCTCTGCAAAATTTAAATATTCGAAATTAAAAACGGGGGGCTAACTTCACGGTCATTTCCCTAGAAAATTACTAAATATAGTTTTTAGCTTTTATTTAAGAAACGACGATCTAACAAACGTTCTAATTAATATATTCGTGACCAACAAACGATTTTGCGTTGATTGACCTTCTGCAAAACTTCAATAAAATTGAAATTAAAAACTGGGGGCTAACTTCACAGTCATTTTTATTTTTTGTTTTGCAGCCAGAGGCTGATCTAACAAACGTTTTAGTTAATCTAACAATCACCTACAAACGACTTACAAACGATTAAAAAAAAATAAACTCAAAAAGTCAAAATCGGGGGGCCAAGTTCACGGAGCTCCCTTCGTACGATAGCTTTTCGGTCCCGTATAGCAGCGCCTCTACATCCATTTTACAGCCGCCCTGGAACTACATGGCCACATCCATTTTCGGTAGCATGGTACAACGGCCGATTGGTTCATGTCCGTGCTACGTCCATAATATTGTGGATCAAAAATATCGAAACATTATGAATTTACTAATATGTTTTATTAACTCTGCGTAACGTTTTGGCATTCTAGTATATACTACGATATAAATACAGCCCTTATAAATTGTTACTGAAGTATTTTTACGTATATCCGCATGTGCAATAAAGTAAATTTTCTTAAATCAATTTTAATAAGTCTTAAAATCGATGAAAATAATGTAGAAAATATATGCAATAAATTACTTTCTCTTCTTTCTTATTCTTGGAACAAAAGTGTACCAAGCATATTTATGCAATCAAGCATTTTAATCAAATTGGTTTTAATTTATAGCTTTTTAGTATTAATTTATTTTTTACTTATTATTAATTTAATTAATTAAATGTAAATACAAATTTACATAAAAATAAGTATATTAATTAAAACAAGATAATTAATACTACACAAGTCTTTTGAAAATAAATATCTTACATGTATACGAATGTGTTTCGATTCTCGGATCAGCTTATCTTTCCGAGCTGTTCTAGCGCGTCGAGTGTGAGCGAGAGCGAGATCGCGAGTAGAGAGCGAGCGAGATGACCTATCATCAAAGAGTTCCGAAGTCTCTTACAATGGGCTCTGCTCTCCCCATCCAAGCAATTCACGAATGTAAACATTTTTTGAAATGAAAACTAAAACTTTTATTTTGCATTTAATCGGCTTGAAAATAATCTTAATGGATTAATAAGATTTTTGCGATTAAAATGACATCAAACACGACATAAATCGGGTAATTTTTAACTAGATAGGTAATCAAAATTTTAATTACCTATCTAGTTAAAAATTACCCGATTTATGTCGTGTTTGATGTCATTTTAATCGCCAAAATCTCATTAATCCATTAAGATTATTTTCAAGCCGATTAAATGCAAAGTAGAAGTTTTAGTTTTCTCTCGATTCTCAGATCAGCTTATCTTTCCGAGCTGTCTAGCGCGACTCGTCGAGTGTAAGAGCGAGAGCGAGACCGCGAGTAGAGAGCAAGCGAGATGACCTATCATCATGCAAAGAGTTCCGAAGTCTCTTACAATGGGCTCTCCCCATCCATAGCAATTCACGAATGTAAACATTTTTTGAAATGAAAACTAAAACTTCTATTTTGCATTTAAACAGCTTGAAAATAATCTTAATGGATTAATGAGATTTTGGCGATTAAAACGACATCAAACACGACATAAATCGGATAATTTTTAACTATAGATAGGGTGAAGAATCTTACAATTAGTCTTCGAAGCGAAAATATAACGTCAAGCGGAGCGCACCTATTATATGTTTATTTTCAAAAGACTTCGCATCCAATCGAATTTATAAATAAAAAATTAATTAAATTAATAATAAGTAAAAAATAAATTAATATAAAAAAATTAATATAAAAAGCTATAAATTTAAATCATAATTTGATTAAAATGCATGATTGCTTAAATGCTTGATACCTTTGTTCTAAGAATAAGAGAAAAGTAAAAGTAATTTATTGCAGATATTTTCTACATTATATTCAATTAAGACTTATTAAGAAAAATTAATTTAAGAAAAAATTTATTTCATTGCACATGCGGATATACGTAAAAATATTTTAGTAATAATTTATATCGCTGTATTTATATCGTATTATATACTAGAATGCCAAAACGTTACACGCATTTAATAAAACATATTAATAAGTTCATGAAGTTTCGATATATATATTTTTGATCCACAATTATATATGGATGTAGCACGGACATGAACCACTAAATGATCGACAGTATCGAAAAATGGATGTATATTAGCAGGGACATGAACCAAATGACCGACAGTTTTGAAAGTGGATGTGGATCAGTGATTCCAATTCCTAAAAGTGGATGTATGGCGCTGCTCTACGGTCTAGTATAGAGGTCTAAATATCAGAGAGACGCCAAACTACCCCCACCATGCCGCCGCGCCGCCATCTTAGATCCTACACGCACGTGATGTTATAGTGGTAGTGACGGTGTTTCAGTATTAGTCCATGTAAATCGCATGAACGTAAACAGAGTTCGGAGCAGTATTCCCTAGGTTTACTCCCACTTTGTCACCGTAGCCGCCATCTTAAGAACGGATAGCTCACCACCAATCAGAAGGAGGCACGAGTTGGCGCCTCTCTGATATTTAGACCTCTAGTCTAGTAAAAGCGTCTCACGAAAATCGCCGGAATGGCCGCTTTCAGGCTTCTCTCTGGCGCAAGTGAGCCTCTCCCAATGATACTAGGAGTCAGGTTGTGTCAACTTGTGTCACTAAATGGAAAGCACCCATAATCGGCGCATGCGCCCTGTGCATCGGCTATTTGACCATCTTGCTCCTTTTACATACATTTCTTATTTTTATTACATATACTAGTTATAATAATAGTTATAATAATAATAGAATGTATATTACAAATACTAATATTATTATACTCTATTACTACGTTTACGCAGCGGGGCTATGCGTTTACGCGGTGACTAATGTACGTAATTTTTTACCGTTTACGCGTGCGTAGTATTCTACGATACTTCCGAGAGCTGTTTACGCGTGTGTAGTATTTTACGAGTTTCGAGTCTGATTACGGCTTTAAACACGTCCGTTCTCATTCGAACGACAACACACTCTCTTCTCAGTGATATTTCCACCAAGTTCCATGTGACAAAACTGTGGGAATAACTTTCAAATATCGCGGGTTTGCTTGTGCTGCACCCAGAACCAAAAAGTTGCGATATTCGCCGTTTACGCGAGGTATTAACATGGGAAGTATTGGCTAATTTGAATAACTTGCTTCAATTATCTACTTTCGTAGTAGCTAATAGTTCACGGTTTACGCGGAGTGAATTATCGTAAGTTACGATAATTTGAGTAAATTACTACAGAAGTAACGCCTGCGTAAACGTAATATATGTCTTGTAACTTGTACTACAGTATTCTAGATATTTTTACATATACAGGGTGTCCGACAATTAAGTATACAGCCGAAAGGTGGAGGTAGATTGGGTCAAACCGAAAAGAAAAGTCCTGAACAATTTTACTAAATTCGCAATAGTTATTGCGTTATTAATAAAAATATCTGAGCCAATGAGCGCGTAGGAAAGCGGTAGGCCGGAATCGATAAGCATGTAAGATGGTTCACTCATTTACTTTTCTTACTGTTAGCAACGAAAGAATCATCTAACAATGAGCGAGAGGTGGAGTCACGCAACGAGCGGCGAGCGACGCGTAATATTTGGACAGCGCGCCGAAAAACTATTGTCACGCAGCGAGCAGTGCGCGGTGACATCACTTGCTGCTCGCTGCGTGACAATAGTTTTTCGGAGCGCTGTCCAAATATTACGCGTCGCTCGTCGCTCGTTGCGTGACTCCACCTCTCGCTCATTGTTAGATGATTCTTTCGTTGCTAACAGTAAGAAAAGTAAATGAGTGAACCATCTTACATGCTTATCGATTCCGGCCTTCCTACGCGCTCATTGGCTCAGATATTTTTATTAATAACGCAATAACTATTGCGAATTTAGTAAAATTGTTCAGGACTTTTCTTTTCGGTTTGACCCAATCTACCTCCACCTTTCGGCTGTATACTTACTTGTCGGACACCCTGTATAAATAAGATATATTACAAATCTAAAAAGCTGATCTTAGGAGAACAATTAATTATTTCATTCTTCACTCTGATGGAAAGTAATTTTTCAGGTATATTCGACTTTTCTTTTCTGAAGACGCATAGTTTAGTTTTTTCCACTGACAGGTCCAAGCCTCGCATTGAAGATTGACGATTGAAGATTAAAGATTGGAATTTAACCATCGATCAGAACAAAAAGAGCTAAAATTTCTTTGTTCTGATTGGTTAAATTTCAATCTTTAATCTTCAATCTTAATATTTAATGCGTAGTCTGATACGGGCTTCACGCGTAACGAATGCGCGTAACCAATTAAAAGTGTTGTGCGTTTTCTGTTACGCATATTCTAAAAATCGCATCTAGTTTTAGCGTATTACGCGTTTTTGTGGAAGCATATGTGTGGTGTATACTCAAGTACACCGGAATGTCTTTGGAAAACAAACCTGTAAAACTTTGATCGTGTTTGATCGGCACGGTCTACTTTTTTAAATCCAACTTTTTTATAAATATTTGAAATATGTAATAAAAATTGATTTGAATTCATTTTGTATGGTTATACAGTTTTGTACAAGTATACAATCGCTGCGTTCCGTTATTCAGCACTGAAAATCTACACTTTATATTACATATACATATGTCTATATGAGTGTGTTATGTTACGCAAAATTCAGTTTCCTTATGTCCCATGGTGCGTATTACAAAAATTAACGTAACCAATGAATAGCGACGTTTAGTATTTCTGTTGGAACAACTGAAAAGAATATAAAGATATGATTAGTTATACGTGATACACTGCCGCCTTTTTATGCTTCATGGGACACAGGAAATTCAATCCCGCGTAACAAAAAACGCGCAACACTTCTGATTGGGTACGCGCATTCGTTACGCGATACGCGTTACGCGGAAAATAGGTGCCATGGGACGCCATCCTAAGTCGTACAGCAAAGGTAGAACTCTCCTTATGGCGGATTCTACATTTATGAGTCCTGGGGTTAAATCATGAATCTTTTCCCCTAGGGCGAAAACGTAAAAAGTGAAAAATTTTGCCATTAATTTTAATAAGGGCGTTAACCCGTCGGAGTTCGGCCGTCAGTTTAGGATCCCCTTAAATCTTATACTTTTATTTTAAACAAAAAATAATGTGTTTTAAGATGAAAATAAAAATGCAACGAGTACGTGTGGGTTCTTTTTTATTTTTATTAATATAATTCCTCTCTACACAAGAAAATCAACTTATTTCTCCGAGTGGGTAAAATGAAAAATATAGTACATGTGTCTTGCGCGCATACTACTTTCTTTTTCATAGTCTGACACACAAGAAAAAGATAAAAGACACGAATATAATATAAATATAAAATCTACAGAGACAGGCATTCGTTACGGTGAGATATTAAATATATAGAAAGTTTGATTTCCTTTCTAGCTAATAATAGCTCGCACACAATAATTTACAATAAAATAAAACTTTTATTTAAGGCGCAAATCATATTTTGCTACACGTTTTTAATAAATATTGCAAATAATGCGTTATTATTGTAAAAATATGTGTAAAATGGAGAGAAAAAAGGAAGGGGGGGAGAGAGAGAGAGAGAGAGAGCGAGAGCGAGAGAGAGAGCGAGTGCGAGAGAGAGAGAGAGCGAGAGAGAGAGAGAGGGGGGAGAGGGGGGAGAAGGGAGAGGGGGAGGGGGGAGAGAGGGGGAGGGAGAGGGGGAGAGAGAGGGGGGAGAGAGGGGGGAGAGAGAGGGGGGAGAGAGAGGGGGGGAGGGAGAGAGAGAGAGGGGGGGAGGGAGGGAGAGAGAGAGAGAGAGAGAGAGAGAGAGAGAGAGAGAGAGAGAGAGAGAGAGAGAGAGAGAGAGAGAGAGAGAGAGAGAGAGAGAGAGAGAGAGAGAGAATAGCTAATCTAGTATGCAAAGTGATGAATAATATAATCTTACTGTCATATGCCAATAAAGATTAACAATAGAGTAAAACATCGTGTTTCTTTGACCCTCTATAACCCAATTATTATAACATCTTTTAACATACATCTTGTTCTATAAACAATAAGTAATTGACATCATATGCTGTTCTCCTTTGATTTTACTTTTGGGCAAAATTATCTTTAAAAAAATGGAATTAATTATTAATTAATCATTATCCGTTAGAAGACAACTTGAAATAATGTTTTTTCACTATTATAACAATTTCCTTAATTCTCCGCGCGCCATTGCAAAAGTGATAGTACAAAGTAACATTATTGCTTAAAATATGAAAAAATGCTTGGATTATACAGGGTTAAAAAAAGATAACTGTCAATTTATATAAAAAATGCTAGTCATGTTCGTATAATCTGTTTACATGTATGATCTATTGTCGCACGGAATGCCGTACATTTCAGTATTTGATAAAAACAATATTTGTATAATATCGTTATTCTCTTATATGTGAAAGGATAAATTGGTTTGTATCCTTTTTTAGTAGCCCCACAAAATATGTCTAATATAAATAATGATAGGTTTGTAAATCAATTGAAGCCATTGGAAATATTTTTGGTAATTCTTTACAAAAACGTACATAGCACGCGCGTGCGCGGATCACGGATTTATTTATTTATAATCTTAATCGTGATCTTGATATATGTATGTTGTAAAGAGTTTATTCACAGTAACATAAGCTTGGAATCATGCAGCATTCTCTTTTATAATTCCTGAGAGAGAAATATTTTAAATTAAAGATATATATGGCTAAAACTAAACTGAGAAGAACGTTTTAAAATGTTATGTACAGGGTCCGAATGTCCGAAATGTGTCGGGACCACGGTCTTACATACAGGTCTTGAAACGAAGCCAAATTTTGGTGGTGGGGGTAGCCGCCTTAGCGTCAAGAATTTCATGTCTCCGGCCGCCACTACGCGTCGCTTTGGTTATGATACCTGGTTAGAATACCTCACATAACCTGGCAGTATGAACGTGGTATGAACAGTAGTCTGTCTGTTCCGTGCCAATAAATAAAGAAGAAGAAGTACCTCACATAACTGATATTAATACCACGTGTGATTATAATTAATACCACACGGTTTTGTATATCATACATATATATATATATATATATATATATATATATATCGTTAACTCGCAGCGCCGCCCTTGCCAAACTAATTCTCGGACATTAATCCGACCACCCCCACCACCTTCGTTTCAAGACCTGTATGTAAGACCGTGGTCGGGACAGTTGGATATTTCGAAAAGTATACATTTTATAGAAAAATGTTTTAGACAAAAGTTGCAGCGTACAAAGTGATGTATTTAACGATGTTAACAGTTTGGCCTTGGGATGAGTTACCAAGATCAAAACAAAATAATTTCAATTTTTTAAAATAGAAAACCCCCTACTTTTTATTCTAAATTCTGATAGCTGTTTTAGATTTGTATCTCTTTGTGTGTCTGTGTGTACATACACATACAAGAAATATAAATCCGACCGCGCAATCTTTACGTGATGCACTTTGGATAAAGCTAATGCCGACGGCCAGTTAAATTTGAAAACTTATAACGTTATAACTTGCATAAATCTGAATGGAAATAAACATTAGAACAGTGTTTTGGAAAGCTCTTGACATCAGTTATCCGAATCTGGAAAAAATAGGGGATTCTATTTAAAAAATTGATATTACCTTGACCTGACCTAGATAACGTAACTCAAGGTCAAACTTAACATCGCTAAATACATCACTTTGTACTCTGTAACTTTTCTCTATAACATTTTACTATAAAATGCATATTTTTCGAAATATCAAGCTGCCCCAACACATTTCGGACACCCTGTATATATTTTCTCGTAGCATACATGTATTATATACAAAAACAATAAGAAATAAGAAGTGATTATGTTTTTCTGTTGTTATATTTGTGCTACTCAGTACGCTTCACCTAACGCATTACCAATACAATCTTTGGCTTCCGAACTGAAATTTGTTTATTTATTGCCTCCTATCTCTTTAATAATTATATTATTCTATATATAAATATATACATCCGTATTAATTATAAGCACTCTCTAAATTATTATTTGTATATTTCTTCCAAAGTAAATTTACCGCCTCTTCTCCTGTACCCTCATCCCAAAAATTCTAACCTAACTCAAATCTATCATTTTAATTTTAAATCAAAAGTAGGTTGGGTTAGGTTAAAATTTTTATGCCGTCTTTTCCCCACATTTTTACGCATTCACTTAAATATGTAAATATGCATTATAATGCATATTATAATGCATATTTACATATTTACATATTTAAAATTCATGCTGGATAAAGCTTAAATTATCATATTTAATACTCGTTTGTATCATTAATTTTAATCGTCAATAATTCTCTGATAAATAATGAGTGATAGCTAAAATCTTTTCAAAGATGACTTAGAATCATCAATGTCATTGATCAAAATCATCGATAATATATGATCAAGGTCAAAGTTATATCTTCTGCCTGCTTTCTTATATGTATGTATATATACTCTCAATGTTTTAAAAATTACTGAACTTTAATGTAAAATATCTCAAAAACTGTAAGACAGGGCCGGCTGATTCCAAGCGCATGTTGCTCAAAAATTAATTCTTTACAACATAAGTCAAGGTCAAGGTGATTTGTAATGCGTAAATTTTTGTAAAGAATTTTTCTGTATCTCTTAAATAGATTCGAAAAATAGACCGAAACTGAATTATTTATAAAGATATATAAAATCAATGCTATATATAGGAATGACAATTCCTTTCGTATGTCGATGCATCGATCGCCGAACTTGATAAAATGACGAAGTAATAATATATGAACAGTCGATATTTCTTACCTTTAAACCCTTAAGTAATAATAACGGAAGATAGGCGGATTACTGAATTCTATCGATAAGTACAGTGGTACGTCCATTTCGTATCTCTTTCGATTGTAGTTCACTCTAAATTCCATTTCACTTGCATTTCTTTTTATTTTAGTACGGATAACAGTGCATTATATATACGATACATTTGTTTACGACAATAACCGTTATACTAACCGTTTTTTAGTATAACATTTCTTCTTCCATTTAGAATGAGACTATTAGGTTTATAATAGTCATCTTATAATGATAGTTATTTATTATATAGTATATAGAGGGAGAGAGCAAATATATAAAGATGTTTAAAGTACAATTGCGTGATGTTTTTCAAATGTCGCGCGATATCTTCGTGTTCTTATTCATTTATGTTTCTGCATAATCCAACTTTTTAATTTTGCAGATTTTTCACGATTTTTTCATGAATTTTAGAAAGTCGAGTTAGAAAGATGTGCACAGTAACATAAAACTACAATCAAAATTATAGCCATTTGTTCGAGTTCTTTTGATCATTAAGTAATATTATATCGTACTTAAGCTACTGGCTTAATATCCTGAGAGACAGTTGTCTTCTTGTACCAATCCTTATAATGATTTTCTGATGGCTGTCTTTTTAGTAAATGTATATATAAATGTATATATCTTTCTTATATTTTAAAATGTACACTTTAATTGTTTCAAAGCGCGTTTCAAATAATTTAATTTTAAATAATTAAATTAAATAATTAAATTCTCTCCTTGATTTATATCGATGAATAACTAAAACTATAAAGAACCTATAGCAAAAAATCATTTAATTATAATTGTTAATTACAAAGCGCAAATTTACTTGTTCGAAATAAATTTGTCCCATTTGATCTTACATCCTGACGTCTCGTACACTCATTATATAAAAGTGATGAAAGCATTGTAGTTCGAAACACGTTATTAAAAACCTAATTTGCATATATTAAAAATAATTTAGAATGTTCTGTCTCAATGATAATATTTTCTCGTTTTCATCTTTTTTATAACATTGTTATAAAATTATTTCTATATTTCGCACTGGCATTATCAAATAATTCGCGCTAAAAGAGATTGTATTAATTGATAATTATGATTTTGATCAAAGAATGAACGAATAAATTGTCAAAAAAACGAATCGTTCTCTATCCATTCCTCGTTCTATTTGGAGTATATTCGAGATATACACATGATACATATTCCTGCCGTATATCTTTGATACGACGAGGCATCACGTATATACTATAGCGCATAGGTGAGTGCAATAATAACTTTCTTAATAACTATTATTATCAGCAGGAGCTCGCAACACATTACACAATTATCCTATTATTCACACGCCAAATAATATATATAATTAGAGCATTATGACGCAATAGAAAACATTAGTCATAAGGCATCGAATCGATTCGCACTGTATCTAATTTGCGTCTTTTTAACGTCGCAAGCGGAATAGTCACGCGAGGTGATTAACACTCTTCCAAAAGTGAAAAATCGATCGAGCAATGTCGTAAATTATAAACTCTGACTTTATTATTGACGTCATTTATCAAAAGATTCGAATTCCCGCGAAAGGACTATCATCTGTATATGCGGTACATTGACGTAAACTATAATTTCGTTATATGTGTGTGTAATATGTTATTATTAAAGAGTTTGTTACCTGAAGATGTTACGAATTACATAAAAATTGAATACTACATTCTTTTGTATAACACGCAGTTAAAATTTCGCGCAATTTATCTGCACAGTTTGTAAGAAATTCAAAGCTAAAAAACGCGATTTTTAGCTTTAAATAAAAAACTTATCGTTGTAAGTTTTATAAATAAAAAAATCGTAAAAACATGAATAACATTCACTACATCGTTCCTGTGTAACAGCTATAGAAAACTTGTTTTCCACATAGAAGCGTTGGAGTGAATGAGAGGCAACGATATCACTTTCCTTTATTTTCTTTGCCTCGCATCGCGTGGTGAGAACTAGGGGCGATGGTGAACAAACTCCTTAAGATACGCCTCGCGCGAGACTAATTATGAATCGTAAAAATCGCGCAGCTATTCCGGTTATAACGATGATTATATTTATGTTTTCGCAGCTACTGTTTTTACTTCTAAAGTCGAGAATACGTTACAATACATTAAATAGTTTTTATTTTATTGCTAGTTAATTTGACTGAGATTCCAATTTTTTTTTGTTATATAAAATGCGAAGATATTCTTGTCAAAGTAAAGAATGACAACTATCGAAAGAAATAGATATGGCATCGCAAAACGGGCTTAACAATCGTCAAGTGCATAAAATATTTACAATAATTTATGATTAATAATTAATTTTTTCGTTACAAGAGTGCGTTATAAATTATTACATACAAATTCTTAAAAACCAGAAAATTATAATAATACACTGTTGCATTTCGTGAAGAAAATTGACTGTATTATACATATACATATACGTATACATATATACATACATATATACAGAGTGTCCTATGTTTTAATTGCACACCATAAATATCTCAAAAACAAGACAATATAGAAAAAATGCGTTAAACAAAAGAATTCAGAGGAAAAAAAGCACGTTGTTTCTTTTAAGTGGCTCTTTTCAAGATCACTTCAAGGTCAACTTTGTTTTTTTTTTAAATTGGAATAGGTAATTTTTATTTAATCGCTCGATAGAGCATGAAATTCTATGTAAAAGTTGTCTGAGACATGTAAAATATAAAGTTCATAGTTTACGAGATATTTAACAATTATTATTTTTTACTTAATCAGACAATGTGCGTTTTGAGTCTGCACATAAAACTTGCTGACTTTTAACATTTCAAAAGTGGAAATTTTCAAGGTCACTTGAAGGTCACTGGATTGTTAAAAAAAAAAAAAAAAAAAAAAAAATACTTTTTCTGAATTTGAAAGAGCGTCAAATTCTACATAAAAAAATGATTTAAAGCACATGCGGCAAAAACTCAATATGTTTTGAGATTACAATTAATGACACATAATTTGTATAATTCTTTAAAAATTTTAACGAATTATAAAAGCTTTTGTAGAAACCCGCTAATATGTAGCAGCTAATTGCAAATTACATGTTTTCTTTACATTAATTGATTCCTCTCATTACTTTGCGCATAAAAGTATTGAGATAAAATCATCAAAAAGTGAATATTTTACAAGATATTTTAGTTTATGTAAAATTATGTCACATTAAAGTACAAAATATCTCGTAAACTATTCACTTTTTGGTCATTCTACCCTTATAACCTTTATGCCAAATATTACGAGGAATCAATTTATATAAAAAGATTAGGGTGATTCTCCATTTAAAAAAAAACTAGGTTAATCTTCAAATGACCTTGAAAAATGACCTTAATTAAAACTCAAGGTTATCAACTTTTTTTTCCCCTCAAAATCATAAATTTTGACATAGTTTTTGCTACAATATCTTTGAGATATTTAGGTGTAGGACACCCTGTGTGTATGTGTGTGTGTGTGTGTGTGTGTATATATAAACAATCGCACATACAGAATACCAATGTGTACTCGTCAAAACGCATTGTTATGACAATATATTACTTGTTTGAGACTCATATACCGTGTATTATATATTAAATATACGTAATTATATATTGCACGACAAATACCGCGTGATAATTTTCCACTTTTTCAGTTCGAAGATCAAACACGAGTATTATTTTTCTGCATAGTACATCACACAAGTATCTGACTGTGTATGTTAGGCTTGAACATTAAAATCAAATTTCAAATTATTGGATAGCTATGTTTTGAAGATTGACAATATTTATTAGTCAACGTGATGATCCCCATCAAAATACGTTCTTAACGATAAAAAACAGATGGAGAATGAAAAAGTAGATAGTAAAAATATGTAAAAATATGTAAAAATACGAGCTTAACATATATACACATATATAATATAGGGATGCGCATGCACGCATATGTATGTATATATCTATGTGTATATGTATATATATGTATAATAACTAAATTGATCGTTTTTCAAGTATGCATTAGGTACATACCATTTTATTTAGGTTTCCGTAAGTGTTAAATAAATCTATGAATCATACGATGATGATCCATGATCGTGGGCTGGACTTGGTGGCGTCGATGGATTTGAGCTGTTGTTGGAAGCTATCGAATGCCTAGGACTGCCACCAGATGGATGCTCCTGTATACAAAAAATACATATATGTTTTTTTTTAAAGAGAGAAAGCAGGGAGCTTTTTGTTACCGGTTTTCAAATAATACCTATTGTTACTTATCGTGTTACTTCTCCAGCTAATTAGTAGCGGGTGCCGTGTGGTTGCTATTTCGTGGCCTTTTGCTGTAGTATAAGTATTTAGTTTTGTGAATCAACATTTCGTCAAAAAACACGTCACACCGCCTAACCTCTCTCCCTATGTGGCGAACGGGGCGGCATGGGTAGATATTATCGATACAGATAATGATAATAATGAGAATATTATGGAGGTAGACGATTCGCATAACATTTCATACGAGAAGATGCTATCCAGTTTAAAAGAAGCCTTTAGCTACACAGGACTGTAAGATAATCAAAAAGAGATCCGCACAGAAAAGCAATAACAAGGGCAATGTTGCTACGAAAAAAAGCGGCTAAACCAAATCATACACCATCGAACTGCAGCAAGGAGAATTCATCAACGGAACGTGCATCAGACGACTCTTCAACAGTAAACTTAAACAAAGGTCTTAGTTACACTAAATCTGACCTCGGCCCTTACAAAGCTGTGGTAACATTGAAGACACTGGATAAAGATGTTTCTCACACTAAACCGGATATTGAGGTATTAAGATCGTTATTCAAGCTGGGAGTTCATTTCTCTGTATTAGAACGCATTAGCAGAAACAAATGGTACATTACGTTTGCCAATATAAGTGATGCAAATAACGCCATTACTAACAGACTGGTTCGGGAATCTAAATTCTCGATCGAGATTCCGTGGTTTCTAATATACCGAAAGGTGATGATAAAAGGTACATCTGTGGACGTCTCCAATGACGAACTATGGAAAGAGTTAAAAGATAGTAACGTAAATATGATCTTTAACAAAGAGAACATGTATCGCATAAAAACTAGAACCTACATGAATGGTGAGGTCAATTATGTGGACTCCACAACTGTCAAACTCAGTCTTAGAACTGCTACAATTCTGTCGCACGTTTTTCTCTGGAGAACATGTCTTGTAATGTCGCCTTATGTTCCCAACATAAGACAATGTTTTAATTGCGATCAATTAAACCACTTCACTAAATTTTACAAGAACACCGTTAAGTGCCATACGTGCGGATTGGATAGACACGAAGACCCGATTCTCTGCCTGAAAACGCCGTGCTGCATAAACTGCCAGGGCAGCCACAGATCCCTCTCCAAGGAATGCCCAGAAATCGTTGTAAAGAAGAAAACGACTGAGCTGATGGCACATCAAAACATAGATTACAACACTGCCAGAAGAATCATTCTTCAGGGCTTTCCGATTAAAGGTCAAGCTCTGATTGTGAGAAAAGTCAATAATAGTCGTGCGTCGGCGCTTAACATGTCTAATTTTCGATATTACATAATTACATATCTAATAACTCGAACAAAGTGCTTAGTACGCCTGTACGTAAATTACCTTCTACACCTCAACATAATAACTATGCAACTGTAACCGAAACTGAGATGGGTTCTTCATCCCCTAGCATTAGTCCCCCTTACTTTCTTTCGGAGAGTTTTCTAAGTTAGTTAACCTTCTTAAAGTAATCTCAGACTCGTCAATCGTTGAATCTCTGCTTAAAAAATGTACAAAGGAAGGCAAGCCTCCCGACTCAAACAGGAATCAATTATGAAAGTTAATTTTTTACAGTGGAACTGCCAAAGCGTATGGAAGAAGCGTCCCGAGTTGGAAATGAAGTCCAATGACTACGACGTTATTATTTTGTCAGAGACATGGCTGGAACCTAAGGACAGATGGCTCCTTAGGCAATTTGACACGGTTAGATTTAACAGAAACAACCGCCGTGGGGGCGGAGTAGCTATCCTGGTAAGAAACGGCATCAAATACCAACATTTGGATATCACTTATAACGCAAGCAATAAGTTAGAGGTCTGCGGAGTTAAGGTTTTTTTTGACTCAAAATACTATGCCATAATTTCGCTTTATAAACCCCCCCAAACGTCTCTCTCCCCTCAGGAATGGAGGTTGTTCTTCTTTCAATGTGAGGTCAGATGTGAGATCCTGACAGGTGGCGATGTTAATGCTCACAATACTGTATGGGGCTGCTCCTCGACTTGCTCCGAAGGTAAAAAAAATACTAAAGATATGGCTGGATCTAAATCTGAATATTCTCAATGATGGCTCCATTACTCGATTTCCTTTTACATATACGCAAGGATCGGCAATTGATCTTACTATTACTAATAGCCCGTTCTTTCTTTCTGTTCATTGGGAGGTTATTAAGGAACCATGGGGAAGCGACCACTTCCCCATAAAGATTGAAGTATTAGGTCACTCCATCAATCGCATACGCTTCAATGCTTCTTACAAAATACATACTAAAAAGACTGATTCGGGAAAAGTCAAACGCTCTTTTCAATCATGTATTCCTACTTGCGAAGAATTAATTTCCGACAAATCTATAGACATTCAAACGAAATATAGCACTTTTATGTCAATTATAGAGAACGCGGTTAACCTCCACACACCGTCTAGAGTGTCACAGTATACAACTCATCTCCACACTTTAAATTCAAATCCACTCCATGGTGGAATGACGAATGCGAAAAACTGATCAGATGTAGAAAATCCGCTTTCCTTAAATTCAAACATTTATTCTCGATGGAGAATTTTCGTGCATGTAAACAAGCGGACGCTGTAGCCAAATCCTTTTTTTAAAAAAAGAAAAACAATACTTCCTTGAGTTTTGCGGAACTCTTAATAAGTTTACAAGTTTAAAATGTGTGGCAAAAAATTAGATCCATGGGCAATAAATTTCATAGAAAGGAAACATCCAATTCGTACGACTCTTCTGCGATCACCATTTATAATCAAATTAACGATTTATGCCCTCCATGGTGCTCTCTAGAACCTCTTAAACTCGAAGACATGCAATATATCCATAAAAACTTCCCTCCATTTTCAATGTAAAAATTCAACCATTATCGATTCGGCTAGATCCAACTCCTGCCCTAGTAGTGATGGGATAAATTATCTTACGTTACAAACCCTTCCATACGAGTTAAGAAGCTGTTTAATACATCTAATCTCGGAAATTGTCGAATCAGGTGTCTTCCCCTCTGAATGGAATAAATTTTCGATTTTTTTCATTCCGAAGAAAGATTCAGACAAGTACTGCCCAATTTCTCTAGCTCAATGCATATTGAAAATTGCGGAGGCTGATCAATAACCGTCTTTGCTGGTGGTTGGAGAAGAACCACATTCCCCCTAATAGCCAGGCTGGATTTAAAAAGGGTAGATCATGTTTGGATAACTTAGCTATATTACAGTCGGACATATATGTATAATAACTGGTATAATAATAGGAACACATTTGCGGTCTTTTTGGATATTCGGGGCGCGTACGATAACGTCCTATGGGACATCCTAATTTCAAAGCTAATTGATATGAAACTATCCCCTTTATTCATTAAATTTATCTTTAACCTTATTTCGTTTAGGGAAATGCAATTCAAATTTGACAATATCGATGTCGTTAGAGATGTATATAAGGAACTACCTCAGGGTTGTGTCCTAAGCCCTACACTATACTCTATCTACGTCGCTGATCTTGAAACTCAAATTCTCTGTACACCTAATATTAGAACTCTTCAATATGACGTGTGTCTATACATCCCTCACAAGAATCGAATCACAGCCATCAGGGAATTGGAAGAAGCAGGGAATGCTTTGGCGTATTGGTTTGATACTATAGGACTATCGTTGGCTCCAGAAAAATCTCAATTTTGCATTTTCAACAAATCCATAAATAATCGTGACCGATTCTGGTCAATTCAAATTAGGAACACAATAATTCAATCAGAATAACGAGTACGTTTTTGGGACTAATGTTATAAAATAACCTTAAATGGAACAGTCATTTTGAGAAGGTTCAAACAAGTTGTAGTAAACACTAGCCATCATTAAATTTTTAAGATCCACTTGGTGAAAATCTGACCCAGCCATATTGCTCACCCTGTATAATGGTCTCATTAGATCGAGAATCTAATATGGAGCCTTCGTATGGTACAACATTCCACAGTATCTTAAAATCAGATTAGATGTTTAAACACATTGTGATTCGTGTAGCAATGGAATATAGGAAATCCATCCCGATTAACGTAATACTATCCGAGGCTAAGAAGCCCAGGCTGGAGGATAGATTCAGGTTCCTAGGTTGTAACTTTATCTCTAGAGCTCTATCTCGTACTAATCATATATTAACCCCTGTCTTAGAAAGTGTACGAACATTCATAGACTGTTCTACACATGTCATAAAATTTCCTCCACCGCTCTTATTTAACTGCTTTCTATCTTGTTCTGATCAGGCACATCTAACATTTAATGTAGACGTTCCTATCTTCTGCCTATTCTCTTTAACACTGAATCAATTTAGTCCACAGATTTCGCTAAGCGCCGGAAAACTTATTCAGAATGACTCGAACCCCGTTGCTGCATTTAATCGATTCTTCCCTAAGGCAGTCGACGAGGCACGTTTTTTCACTGATGGTTCCAAAATCGCGGATCACCAATTTGCGGGTTTCGCAGTCGTTGATAGGGCAATGATATTACTTACCGTTATCGCACGTCCAACAGGGCAGCTATCTTTTCTTGCGAGGCGATGGCAATTTTGACGGCGCTGAGAATTGGATCGGATAAACCGCATAAAATAACCTCCATCTTTTCGGATTCGAAGTGTTTTACAGGCCCTACTCCCAAATAAAAGAAGAAAGGCTTCATCTCACCTTATATTTACAATTTTGGATCTTTTGGAAAAATTTGCGAAAAGCGAAAAACTCATTTATCTAATATGGATTCCTGCTCATTTAAATATTCAAGGGAACAAAAAAGCGGACCGTGCCGCCAAAGAGGCTGCCACGACAGGGAAAGATGCGGATTTCTTAATATCCCCAAGCGACTTATATGCTTTATGGAAAGAGGACTTCTTCCTAGATTTATTTACTTGGGCGGAAGGGCGTGGATTAGAAAAGAGTGCATACTACTTTAAATGGTTTAATCAAAAGAATAGGAAACCGTGACAAAAGTGTTGAAACCCCTTAATATTTCGAAAAATACGCATTTTAAAAAAATGTTCTATACAAAAGTTGTAGGGTTTTAAGTGAAGCATTACACAGAAAAATTAGTATAACCTTGAATAGTTGTCAAGGTCACGTAAAGATAACCTTGAAATTTTTAAATGAGTATCCCCACTTTTTATTGCATATTATTGTAGCTTACCCAGAGGACAGGGTTCTTTGTATAAAACATTTTTTTCGAAAATGCGTATTTTTCGAAATATTAAGAGGTTCTCCAAACAAATTTCGAAGGAGGTTTTAAGGGAGAGGGGGCTACATTTTAAAGTGCCAAAACTTATGTGTGGATACAATAAATTTGAAATATGTTAACATTTTATGACAGAAAATAAAAAAAATAAACATTTTTTGACTCTTAGAGTTTTTTCATATGACGAATCGTTTTCGAGATAATCGACCTAAGAATAAAGACGCCTGTACTCTACGCCTCACCCTACGTGTGAATTTTGCGCGCACTATCCGCTCAATTCACAAGCGGTAGCTTACAAGAAACAAAAACAAAAATAAAGAAAGAACAGAAGAGTGTGTTTATGTTATTTTATGTTATGATCATGTTATTTTAGTTAGTGTGTTTTCGTCGTTGGTTAGTGATGTGACTATTGCGATTTAACACATAGTAATTTTCTTTTCTCTTTTTTCAATTTATTATATTCTGTTTATAAAATGCCAGCGTTTAGCTTTGAAGAACTGGCTGATATTCATTTTATGTACGGACGTGCAAATGGCAATTCCTTCGAAGCCCGGCGTCTTTACAGCGAGACATTCCCAAATCGTCGAGTTCCAGATTCTAGAACATTTATACGTAGTCATCAACACCTCAAAGAAAATGGAAAATTCAAGTTGCCTAAAATTAATGCAGGAGCAAACAGGATACGCATACCGGAAGTTGAAGAATAAATTTTAAACATCATTAACCAAACTCCCTCGATAAATACAAAGCAAATCACAAGTATTGCGCAAGTTTCAAAAACAACTGTATTGCGAATATTACATGATAATCGTTATCATCCCTATCACATACAATGTGTGCAAGCATTGCTTAAAAGAAACTTTGCGCCAAGGCTGGAATTTTGTCGATGGATTTCAGGGGAGTATGCTAGAAATCCAGAATTTCTTTCATTAATTCTTTTCACTGACGAGGCACAATTTACGAGAGATGGAATCGTAAACTTCCATAATAATCATACATACATGGGCGACTGAAAATCCACACTCCATAACACAATGCAGACATCAGCAGCAATTTAGTGTTAATGTATGAGCTGGTATTTTAAGTGACTATTTAGTAGGACCGTTTTTTTCCTCGTATCTTGAATGGTGAAGATAATTTACATTTTTTGGAAAATAATTTGCAAACTTTAGACTACTTACTTTAGACCACTTTAACTTACTGGAAGAAGTGCCTTTAAGAATACGCAAGGAAGGATGGTTTATGCATGATGGTGCCCCACCATATTTTAGAATCGCTGTGCGAGAATATTTAAATAATCAATATCCGAATTGGTGAATTGGGAGAGGAAGCCCAGTTACTTGGCCATCACGTTCTCCCGATTGCAATCCAATCCACTTGATTTTTATTTTTAGGAACACTTAAAAACACCGGTTTATTCTGAGCCTGTGTCCAGTATTCAAGTCCTTCAAGAACGAATTTTTAAACGGATTTGAAGTTGTGAGAAACACCAGGAATTTTTGAGAGTTCGCCAATCCATGAGGAGAAGAATGGATGCGTGCATTACAGCAAGAGGAGGACATTTCCAGCACTCTTTACAGAAAAAAGAAGAAAATACTAAAAATTAATTTTCTTTCGATGTTTTCAAAATAATTATTTTAATACTTTATCATAAAAAAGGATAAAACTGTTACATACCATTTGTGGACTGATGATTATGTATGACCATTTTTGACACCAAAAATGAATAAAACGCACAAAAATACGTAAAAACTCTGTTTTTGTTTTTTTTAAGCTACTGCTTGTAAATTGAGCTGATAGTGCTCGCGAAACTCACACGTAGGGTGAGGCGTAGAGTACAGGCGTCTTTATTCCTAGATCGATTATCTCGAAAACGGTTCGTCATATGAAAAATTCTAAGAGTCAAAAAATGTTAATTTTTTATTTTCTGTCATAAAATGTCAACGTACTTCAAATTTATTGCATCCACACATAAGTTTTGGCACATTGAAATGTAGCTCTCCTCCTTAAAACTCCCTTCGAAATTTTTTGGGACAATTTTGACATCAAAAATGAATAAAACGCACAAAAATACGTATATGTACCAATTTTCATAAAATTCAAAGCACAAGTTTAGACAATATACAGAAAAATCGAGTTTTTTCGGGAAACTTTGGAGGACTGTAGCTCAGAGGGGGTGCGTTTCCGGACCCATGTTCATCGGACAATTTTACCTTATTTTGACCTGTAGAATATGCCTCTCTTTTAGAACTATCAATTCTGGGACAACCTGTATACAGGGTGTCAGGAAAGGTAAAATCAATCGAATAGGAAGTGAAAGAAGAGCATGAGTAGAACACATAATGTAAATAAAATTTTTTCGTATTCGCTATGGTTTAAAAAATACAGCGCTTTATAGGAGTGCATAAAAAGTGTTGAAACCCCTTAATATATCGAAAAGTACGCATTTTCGAGAAAAATGTTTTATACAAAAATTGTAGGGTTTTAAGTGAAGCATTACACAGAAAAATTAGTATGACCTTGAATAGCGTTCTCAAGGTCACGTAAAGATAACCTAGAAATTTTTAACGGGTATCCTCAGTTTTTATTGCATATTATTGTAGCTTACTCCGAGGGCATGGTTTTTTGTATAAATCGTCATTTTCTCCGAATTGTTTCCAGCAAATACGAAAAAATTTTATTTACATTATGTGTTCTACTCATGTTCCTCTTTCACCTCCTATTCGATTGACCTTACCTTTCCAAACACCCTGTATAATCAACCTGGAGGTTCACTTCTCCTTGATCGATCGTATTAGTAGAAATAAATGATCTATAACATTTGCTAAGAAGAGGCAAACAGCGCTATCTCTAATAGACTTGTCCGAGAGTCCTCATTCTCCATCGTTATTCCATGGGTTTTAATTTATCATAAAGTGGTAATAAAGGACATTCCTAAAAATGTCTCCAACGATAAACTATGGAAGGAGCTGAAGGAAACGCCAATATGATTTTTGATAAAGATAATATATATTGCGTGAAATCCAGAGTTTACGTGGATAGGGAAATTAAATATGTGGACTCCACATCAATCAAGCTCAGTCTCAGGGCTACAGTCCCTCCACATGTTTATTTTATGGAAAATGCGCCTTGAAATATCGTCATACGTTCCAAATATATGGCAATGTTTTAATTGTGGGCAACTCAGTCACTCCACTAAGTTTTGTTCGAATGTCTACACGCGGATTGGACAAACACGTTGAATCGGAATGAGTCCCGATTGCGCACATTACCAATCGGACATGACGATATTTCTCGATCGGGCACAGTCTCGATCGGACGTTGTGTCCGATCTATAATCGAGACGCAATCGGAACAATTCCTTGAATCATACCCATGCTCGAATACGCTGCATAAATTGCAAGGGTTGTCATTGATCTCTATCTAAAGAGTACGCAGAAATTATCGTGAAGAAAAGAACGACTAAACTAATGGCTCAACAAAATATCGATTATAATACTGCTGGAAGAATTATATTCCAGAAGAATTATATTGCCCAATCAAGGGTCAATTCTCCGATATGATAGAAGTTAACGCTAGCCGAGCGCTGACAATTAATCTGTTTAATTTCCTTACACTGAATAGCACCTCATATAATAACTCAGATAAACCATCCCTTACGCCCGTACGTAAATTACCAAATATACACCAACTAATAACGTTGCAGCTGCAACAGCATAAAACAAACACTTTATCATCCAATACTAATTTTCCCCTATTTTATGATCTATCGTCGGAAGAGGGATTGTTTCGATTGCGCACATTACGAATCGGACACAGCAATATTTTCCGATCGGACCCAGTTGCGATCGGATACAGTCCCAATCGGACACATTCCCGATCGGACACAGATCCGAATGAACAAAGTTCCACATGGATTTGTAATTTTCTACGCAAAGCGAGGTTAATCCATATCGACATGTGCTTCCAGTATGTGTTGAGGTCAATAATTGTACAATTACACATAGGTTTGCAATTTTTTGCACTGTGTCCAATCGGGACTAAGTCCGATCGGGACTGTGTCCGATCGGGATTGTGTCCGATCGGGACTGTGTCCGATCGGGATTGTGTCCGATCGGGAAATATCGCTGTGTCCGATCCGCAATGTGCGCAATCGGGACTCACTCACATCAAAACTAACTGCAAAAGTTCCTCACGTTGTGCAAATTGCGGGGAGAGATCACATGAAAAAGGAATATCCTATCCTTAAGAAGTATCGTTTTGTAATAGTAATCATTCAGCTACTTCCTTCTCTTGCCCGGACTATTCAAAAGGAAATCAGAATGATTGCGGCTTACCGCAACATAACTCTTGCAGCTGCAAGAGACATAGTTAGAGAGATTACTGTCGTTTTTCCTCATTCGGCCTCTCTCAACAATTTTCCGGAATTAGCTAATTCAGGTAAAGTTCCTTCCGTTCAACAAATTTCCCCTCTCCTATACTCAAGCGGCCGCGGGTGTTACGTCACCATCTTCATCCTAAATGTTATATATACCCTCCTCCTCATTCCTCTCCTTTTCATCAGGAAGCTCATGGATTCTCAGAGTTAGGACCTCGAGGAAAATAAAAAAACTCTCCTCCTGCTGTCTCCTTCGCCTACCTAATTCAATAAGAATCCCCCATTTAAGAGAAGAAAAGGTGTAGCATTTGAAGTCTCTCCGCAACTTTCTCCCCTTCCTCCCAAGGAATTCCCTTTATCCCTTCAGGATTCCAAGGATCCTTCTGATTTCGTTAAAAATCTCAGACTTCTTTCATATCTCCGAACGCATATCTCCCTTTCTCCACGCTCTTGATATTACCAACAAATTTAATAATATAATATATTTCAAAGAAACGAATCTATTAAATTTTCTTCTTTCTTTGGAAAATTCTCAAAGATTTATTTGTGCCATACTTTCTGAGCCTGGCTCTTATTTGCCTGTCTGCTAACTAGTTTTTTCTCTTTTTTAGTGTGCCTTAATATTTTATTCTTATATATCTTTTACACTTAAAAAAAAGTACATATACATATACACATACACGACACACACGTAAACATACACGCACGCGTATTATATTTGCAAAACGCGTAATCTACTTTAAATGTCAATGAACATGTATGTTTGTGTGATAAATTCAATAGATAGAATTGTACCTTGTCTTGTGACAATAATCAATTGGAGCAACTTACTAGTATAAAAAAAACAACAAAATTAACATACCTTGTTATGTAACGATGCGATACTGCCAAGAGATAGTGGAGTATGCGAACGCAAATGTATCGATTCAGAATCAATTTGATCCACTGGAGTGCGCGGTAAAGAAGGTGGCGTGGCAGTTGGCCTTGGTGGTGCAGGACCTCTTCGTGATGTTGTCGAACCTATGTGTATTTCATTTGATTAAATTGATTGAAAATGGAAAATATATATGCTCTCTACACAAACACACACGCGCGCGCGCACACACACTTTTATTTATACTTTTACTTTCCCCTTCTCTCTCTCCTCCCCTCTATTTATAATATTAAAAATACATAACAAATATAGCCAAATATATTACATATATGTAGCTACATATGCTGTATAGCTATACAATGCTTTGTATAAATTTACCGTTATGCGGCGAATATCCAGAATTTCTCGACATATGCGAGCTTAGGCGACGTGCATCGGAAGGGGGATGCCTAGGAGGCAGTGGTTTGTTTGGTGTTTGAAGCGTAGTATCATATAGCTGCAAAAAAATCGAATGGAAAAAAAGCTTGATATATGTTTATGCTTTAGTGTTAAAATTAAAATGTGAGAAAAATTAAAACGAGAGAATTGTCCTCTTATTTATTAAATAAACAATTTTCATGTTACTTACTCTTTGCTGACTACTGTGAAGATGAGAACTACTATGATGGCTCGTATGTTGTTGATCAGCAGTTTCTAATGTCGTGGGTAAATCTAATAGACGCTGTATCTGTAATTTAAAAAATATACATGAAATATGTGTGTATATGTGTATATATGTACATATATACATGAAAGAGTAAGGTTGATAAAAACCAACACAAAGCGACCAAAGGAGCCTAGTGATCTTTTAAAGTATTTTGCCCACATATATAATATAGAGTAACATTGATTAGAGCAGCATTGACTAGAGAATTTTTTAAACGAGTTCTAAACTTTTATGCACCTGTATCCCATTTCCTGGACCCATATGGCTGATATGATTGAAATTTGTGGGTGCAGAAATCATTTTCGAACGTCTGTCCGTAGGGCGAACGGTTCTATTGCCTTCTCTCAGTGAAAATCGTCGTCGTGGTCTTGTCATTTGTCTACCACTCGTATCTAATGGTGTCAAATTTAGTAGTTCTCCTAGAACGACGTATAATATTGTTACACAATGATTGATTAATCCAATAATGTGAAAATTGAATAGTATATAAACACGGCAAAATTTGGTATGTGTGTTTTATGTACAAAATATACTTACGCTGACGTAAATTGCTAAGATAAATAACATACGGCATGTCATTTATTATGCAAGACGTAAGAGAGCCCGAAATATTTAATGGTCGGGCTCGTTTCACATTAAGCGTCTGTAACCAGTCTCCAGATGCACAGTCAAATAAATCAATATGAGTCTCGCTATACACTAATAAATATCCTTCGCAATAACCTAAAATTTGCGAGAAAAATAAATTCAACGAGATGATGAGAGAGCTTACTTATATTAGTTTTGACATTCGAATTTAACACCTAGTATACACAGTTAATATATTATATAGTTATTGATATTGATTAGTAGACACTTACTAACTGCTGTAGGAACTGCAGGATACATTATCTCCCGGTCTCGACTCTTTCTTCCTTGACTGTCGACATATACCGCTAACGTATGGAAGACTAATAAGAACTCACCGCGTGCTAATTCGATGCAACGTAACGCATCCACGGCACTATAGGTAAGAAAACCTAAGAGTGTATTCTCAGCATGGATCAAAGCTGAAAGAAGTATAAGAACATTCAATGAAGATAATATACAGATTGCTATAAAATAAGAGTAGAGATTTAATAAAGAAAAAATGTTTGTCTTATATTCTACTTACAAATAGGATGATGATCTCCTAAAATGCTGTAAATAGAAAAACCAGATGGATAGCCAACGCACAAGCGGCCTTCGGAAAGAACTTGCAGGGTTTGCGCATGACATGGTAACATTAATTCACGTATACGTTTATGTCTTGTTTTTGTACGTGTTATTTCATAGATGATGATTTGAGACGCATTCTACAACAGGAATAAAACGCATGGTGTTACATATACAATATATGGAAATAAATCAGTTATCGTTACAAAAAAGATTATATAATTGCCTTACTTGCTTCTTTATTGCAACGCATAAGCAATAATTAAGCGGATTACGGCGCACTACTCCGGTTGTTAACGTAATGCATCCTTTAGTTTCCGCGACTTTAATCCATTCGACTTCGTCTCCATCCAAGGCACGTACTGGAACCAGCCGTACATGACGTTGTTTTCCGCTTAATACAACAATCAATTGTTCTTCAATAACATATTCGAGAAGATATATTTTTTTTCCTTCTCCAACTCTTGCAATTTCTGCAAATGTATCATAATTTGCACTTAATTTACATTATAAAATACAATTGCTTATACCGTGTGCTACTTATGAATACTTTTTATAAATAAAACATCTTTTATCTTCTACAAGAAAGTATTATAGCGTTTTCGATTTGTTGACTCTACCCGACTCTGAGTCGAGTCGGGTCAGATCGAAAATATAGATAGATAATAAAAAAGTATAGTATAGTATACTTTCGATCTGACCCGACTCGACTCAGAGTCGGGTAGAGTCAACAAATCGAAAACGCTATTATAATTTTTTATAGTAAAAGTTTGTGATGCAAAAGAAATCTCAGATAACTTACCATTACGATCTAAATCTAAACAGAAGAGACCTTCTTCTGTACCAATGACTAGACGATCCGGATCAATAATTGCTCCTGACATCACATTTTTAATGAATGCCAAGGTATTGTCCAATAGTTCTTTTGCTCTAAAAATCTACAGCAAAAAAAGAAAATATGCATTAATATATTTGCAAAAAAAATGATTAAAAAAAAATTTTCTTGATGACAAGTATTTGAAGATATAAAGAAGAGAGATATAAGAAATAAAGAGATAGTAGTAGAGTTCTTTTGCTATTTAAATTCTTAATTACATATGTAATTACGTATATACCGTTGTGTTTGGAAGATTATTCCTCTTTAAAATCCTATGAAGCTCGCTTAAAGCTACTACCCATTTTGTCTTCTCGCTCTCTGTATCTGCCAACATTAATGTATGATTTCTCAATCCAGGAGGCTCCAATAGCGACGTCGTTATCTAAATTAAAATAAAAACTATTTATTTCAAATAAAAAGTACAATGCACAGAAAATTTTCAATTATACCTAAATTGAGAACGAAATTATCGCGTAAAGTGGAAACAATAGGCCTGAATTGTCAAAGTATTATAGTCAAATAATACTATGGTCAAAGTAATATAATTAAGTTAATCAGAATTTATTAATTGATATGCAGATATATAATTTATCGATTATTTATCTTACTTTATTGATACGCGAACGCAAACGTTCTTATTGTATATCCTCAATTTTGAATTTTAGTTAAGAGATAAGATTAATGCAAAATTTCTCCAAACTGATTGGTCTTGAAAAATAAGATCAAAATAAGAATCTATTGTATAATTACAATTAAAATATCATGTAACTTTTACCCTAAATATACACGGAATATCCTTCTTCGTAGCGTGTATTACGTCAGAATCACGAACTGAGCTCACGCTGAATTCTTCGTCTCGCATATCTAGTACTTGCGAAACATATACAGATGGCAAAGCATTGCGATCTGGTGAAATATCATAGAGAAATAATTTAAAGTCGCAAACTACGACGAATTGACGCACCCAACCCTTCTTGACACCACCCATTTTTGGCACTTTGACATATCCTTCATATGCAGTACCTATCCCTCTTGTAGGATCGATCCCCAATGGTCGTTTAGCTGAAACAATACATCACAAATCGTGAAATAAAGGCTACGTAACAAGGAATTGCGACAATATCGTAAAAATAGAGACATGACTTAAATTAATGTATTTTGAATGTAATAAGCTTTTTAAAAACAAGTTTTATGCAATTTAACAAAGAAATAAATTAATATAAATGACCCATCTGAAATCAGCAGTTTTCCACAAGATATATCTTAGAGTAAAATTAAATTTTAATCATAAAAATTTGCACAAACTATTGTAATATTACTTACTTTGATCATGGGGTACAGGACACATTGGAGGTACTTTGTCGCAACAAGGCATATGGCATGCAAAGCCACACACTTCGCATACAACTCCTTGCCTAGTTAATCCAACCATTAAAGATGTACAATGATTACACTTTGTGGGTGCCGAGAATGTCCGTACGAGGAATTGGTGTGATTTAGGCTTTGGTTGTAAATTAGTTTGACCATGAGTAGATGAAGACTTGTTCAAAAGTTCATGAGATAATGGCGATGTTGGATCCTAGAAAAGAAAGAAAAGAATTCAACTACACACACACACATACACGCACAAACATGGAATTAGATATCTGCCACGTTGGTTCTGGGTTATGCCAAGAGCAGTTAAAGTTCATTTTTTCATCGGTCATTTCAATGGAGGCATTTTCAGAAAAAAATGATTGACATTTCTTTTTTCTTTTTTTTTTTTTCGTGTAATCCGAATATGAATTAAAAATTATCACGTTCCATTTAAAAAATTGAACTTCCGGTCTGGATAGCCCATTTTCGGTCAGTACTGGAAGTTGAAAGTATCATACCATTCAATAGAGCGTACCTGATTTACTTATCAAAATTTTCGAGATTTTTGATAAAAACCACTTCCTTTCTTTTTAAAAAGAGTGTAGGGTAGTCTCAGACACCCCGTACATACATATATATAAAGCACATTATTAAAATTCTATCCTACTTAGTCTCATGTTTTGAAAATTAATTTATGCCTCATTAAACATATACTTCGTTTCTGTATTAACCCGTTTCTTTTAAAGGATGAGAGTTATTAATCAACTTATTTGTAATCTCTTTTTCAATTCTTCAAATACATGTTAAGATACTTACGATACTAAGTTCAGACAAATTACTTTTGCTGCTTGTAATACTAGGTGCACGATTGTCCTCGATGTCACCTTCTACACTGTCGACACTTCCATGACGTGTAGTACTTGTTGTCTCTTTAAGAAAGTGTTCGAGATATGACATCTGTGATGTAGGACGTTCTAGAACTAAGATAAAAAAGCGGAGATCGAATAAATAACATTAATGGTGATACGGTACGAATGTTTACAATTTTATAATTACAAATATTTGTAAAACTTGTAAAACATTTGCGAAAACAGGTGTAAGAGAAATAACACTATGATCCTAATATTAAAAATTCGGCATCTAGTATTAAATGTTCATATGTAACATCTTGCCTGAAAACATGGTAAACTATTTAGCACAATATTTATACAATTTATACATGCTTCTTTGCTAGCCAAAAGAGAATAAAAGTAGTTTCCTGACATCTTAGTCAGAGATTTAAGTAATATTTTTTTTACATAAAAAATAGTAGTATATCTCTTTATATTACTATTTTTAATAGTAGTATATATACATAAGTATACTACTATTAGTAGTAGTATACTTTATTCTCAGTAGTAGTACTTTATTAGTAGTATTATTAATAGTAATACATAAGTATACTACTATTTTAGTAGTAGTATATACATAAGTATACTACTATTTTTTAGTAATAGTAGTATATACATAAAAGTACAGAGAGATTAAACATGCTTCTCATTATGGCAAATAAAATTATAGTAAAATGTAATAAGAGTGCACTAACAAAGAAGTAGCTTAGAAACACTACAAGTTTTAGCTAGTATTAGTATATAAAGCATATAATTCATGCAGCACATGCCTATTAATAATTTAATTAAAATAATCAATCAATCAAATATATATATTATAGAGATAATTAAAACTAATTATATCATTAAGGAACATATTTACAAAAACCTGCCAACACTATCATAACTTAAACAGAAATGACATTGGGCGTACACAATAATCGTCTTTTTATTATAGGTGTTAAAGATAGCACAGTGCTATGTTTTGGCTAAAAATGAACCGACAAAGCAAACAGATTGAGACTGTACAAACAGACACAGGTAAGAGTTCTCTTTACGGATTTTCTATTAGAAAAAACAGGAAAATACGGGATATAGAAGATATTTTAAGAGATATATAGAATAAGAAATAAAAAGATATACACAACAACATAGCCCTGTGCTGTATATAATTAGCAGTAAAATATTCAATCCAAAATCGCTTTTTTGCTGCCACATCATTTACCGGGTGGCGATACGATGGCGGTGGCATTCTGATTGATGAATGTGTAGACTGGAACGAATCTAGTTAATAAGCGACAATTCGTGATGCGGGGGGCACGCATTACTGGTAAGGGTGACGACGGCTGATGTACGATGATACGTTGGGGTTTGGTGCTAACGATGTTTGGAGATTTTCTTGAGGTATCGCTGGATGAGACAGCTGTCACAAATATAGTTTGAAGATGAGCAATAAGAGGCCCCACACGCAGCTCGTTACGCCAATAAACAGAGGCACTTTGTAGTCTAGAAATCAGAATCGCACACCGTACTGGAGAATTGAATTACTATGCTATGTAGATCCCAGATAATTCGATCTCTATAATTCGTACACCAATATAAACAAAAGTTTAATGCACGTTTAAATAATTACAAATTTTCTCGTATAGCAGATTGACAAAGATTTTTTTTTGTAATCTAGAAGAAACGTATAGACTCTCTAAAAGTTAGTTATAATCATAGTTCAGTGCTTTGTAACGAAAACACATAGTTGTTTTTAAGAAAAGGTATGTAATTTGCAACTAGCAGTTACATATTTTTTCTTAAACACAATTATGTGTTTTCTTTATACCAATTGATTTCTCTCATTATTTTGTGCATAAAAGTATTGAGGTAAGATTAACGAAAAATGAATATTCTTACGAGACATTTCATAGTTTATGTAAAATTATGTCAAATTTAAGTATAAAATACCTCGTAAACTATTCACTTTTTGGCCATTCTACCCTTATAACTTTTTATGCCGAATAGTCGAGGAATCGATTTATATAAAAAAATTAAGTTGACCTTGACCTGACCTAGGGTAGACGTCACAAGGTCAAACCAAGATTACCATTGTACGTCCCCCTCTACAACTTTTATTCGGAAAGTCTTTTTGTAAAATTGCATATTTTCGAAGTATTTGTTAAGATTAAAGTAAATCATCCCCCCCCCCCTGTGTATGTATATGCATTCATATAATTTTCTTATAGAAACTGTGACGTATTAACAGATGAACTGTGCGACAATCTTTGAGAATTTTCTTCTCGTTTCAATCAATATCGAATATAGTATCTCGTTAGTGTCGCTGCTGATCGTTGCCTTAGAAAAAAAGAGAGAAGAATACTCAAAAATGGCTCTGTCTAACAGTTTTTCTGTCAACTAGTCGGCTTTATCTAAAGATCAAATGTTTGGTCTACGTATATGTATATGTCTATGGCAATGTATAATAAACCTCGTTTTGTATGAAATCAAAAATCTATGGAAAACTGTACATTTTTAGATTTCGTTTTGCGTCCGAAGAATTCGGTGAACTATTATTTTTTGATGCTTATAAATTAAAAATTAAAAATGAGCGACATTTAATGTTTGTCGAGGAACACTTAGCGACCTTCCCTCTACAATATACTTCAAGGTCATTGAAATCAATGAAATCACCCCTAATAGTTTTATCTTGTACATATAAATTAATAGAGAGGGAATTAAAAGTGATGTAATACATATGTAATACTCTAAATCTCATCGTATCTTCAACTTTGTTAAACGATACTTTTTTTTAGATAATACATAGATTCGAAAATATTCAAAAATTGGAAATTCTTTCCTAACAGACGTTTAAGGTCAATTTCTTCGTTTATTTATAATTAAAAATAAATGACATTAGAGCGTGAGCATAATCATAAATTGACAAACAAATAATATTGCATTTAAACAACTATTTAATACAGTCTGCCTAATAAGAGCGTGACCGAGCACAAACTTCTGTTTGAAAACCGTTATATCAAAAATCTTTTTGAACGAGCAAGTAGAAGGGTTCTTCTCCTACGACGCATTGTACAAAGGGTCTCAGTTATTGTCCGACTTCCGCTAGAGAACGACATATTTAACGACATTTATTTAACGACATTATTTAACGACGAGTGCCGCGTACGCCTAAAAATTCGAAGCTGTTTTCCTTTGCACGCATCCGAAATCGAACTTGATCTATCTCCACGAGCAGACTTCTGGTCCAGCGGAAACATCCGGTAAAGGTGCATATTTAGGGCTGTTTTTCAAATCATGGATTTGAAACTTTATCTCTATTTACGGAGAATTTGGATGCCAAGATGGTCAAAATTTACAAATTTACCTTGTGACGTCTGCCCAAAGTCAGGTCAAGGTCAACTTAATTTTTTTTATATAAATTGATTCCTTGCAATATTCATAAAAAGTTATAAGGATGGCCAAAAAGTGAATAGTTTACGAGAGCCATTAATACCATCTGCCGAAAAATGGTTTCGAAGAAAAAGTCAGGACTGGATCCTTCAAGAGGATAACGACCCAAAACATTGGAATCTTTGCTCTCAATGGAAGAAAATGATGTCGAAACATTGGATTGATCATCACAGTCACCAGACGCAATTGAAAATGTCTTGGGATTAATAGATATGAAGCTGCGTGAAAAAAAAGTGTATACAGTGAAACAATTATCTCGACAAATTCATTCGATAGAACGATCTTAACCGCGATATATATATATATATCGCGGTTAAGATCGTTCTATCGAATGAATTTGTCGAGATAATTGTTTCACTGTATACACTTTTTTTTCACGCAGCTTCATATCTATTAATCCCAAGACATTTTCAATTGCGTCTGGTGATATATATGCTGTAAAAGTAGTGGAAAGTATGCCTCAAAGATGTCAGGCAATGGCGTTGATTGGGCAATTTATTAATACAAAGGCGTTGTAGTACTGATTAAGCAGTACATACATATGTAATTTTTTTCATTTTTTTATAATAAATAGTTTAAAAGTTATGTCGGTCACGCTTTTATTAGACACAGACTGTATTTCCACAAAACTACATTGGCTCGAAGATACGCATGCAAAAGCCGTCACCGAAAATGCAAGTATAATTATATAGAAATCTCCGTAAGATTAAAATATCCTAAATAAAAAAAATGTGTGTGTGTGTGCGTGCATACGTGCGTAAGATCCGTAAAAACGAATGTTTATGAGTGTGTACAAGTATGTGCAAATGAAATATGTGTAGAATATCCTTTATAAATATTGAAGTGAGAATGTATGAGATTATTTTTTGTCTTCGCATGGAATAAACGAAGACAAGCTAATCACTTATTTTATCAAAACCGAAATTTATTTAGACAATTGATTTTTTGACTTATGTTCACTAAGCTTTGTGTGTATGCGTGTGCGCACGTGTTATGTACATTATGTACAAGGTATCCTGTAACTAGCGGTACAACCGAAAAATATTTTTAGTCCATACAGATATAAGGTAAGCTAGCAGAATTCATAAAATGTAAAAAAAACAAATGACATTAGTAAGAGTCTTGCTGTTGGTAAAGATTAAATTATAAATACAAATGCGTACAGGGAGCGTATAACGAGATCTGTTAAGTCACCAAACAGTGCACATGTACCTAAATATTCAAAATTGTTTTTTTTCCCCAAAAAACAAAGCTTCCTATTCGAAAAAAAATTTGTTTATACATTCAACTTATTTTTTAATGTAGAATCACATTCTTCCCGATTGTACTATCAGTTATAAGATATCTTGTATATACACAAGATGAATCACCAACCTCAATAAATTCTAAAACATGAATTTTATAGAAAAATATTTCAGATAAAAGTTATTTCATTTTGAAAAGATTATTCTGTGATCAGTACAGCTTTGTTACAGATAAAGACGCTCTCAAAATAAAAAAAAAACAAATCTTTTTTTTTAATAAAGCCATTTTTTTCTTATATAAGTCGATTCTGCTGATAATTCTACATAAAAAAGTATCGAAATCATAAAAAAATTATTAATTTACTAGAGATATTTCATAATTTATTTCGACAAATGTGACTAAAATGTAATATCTTGTGAAGTATTCACTTTTCAATATGACTTCAATATTTTTATAATCAGTATAATGAGATGAATTAAATGATATAAAAAATATATAATTGCTTTAAAAAAGCTAATGTGTAATTGCACTTGTATAAAGATAGAGTCATTAATAAACTATAATCAATCTACTCACTATTCTGCGAAAAATTCTGCAATATTTTAGTTGGGAAGAGTAAATATTTTTTATAAGATATTTCATCACATACATATCAAGAAAAATTATAAAATATCTCGTAAACTACTATTTTTTTGACGATTCTTGATATTTTTATATGTAAAACTATAAATAGAAACACTTTATGTACGAAACAACATATGATGCTATAAAAAAAAAAAAAAGTGAGTGAGATCTAAGAAATGCTTTCGCTTGGAACAAAACTGTATTGATTACAGAATGTTTCCCTCAAAACCAAGCAACTTTTATCTAAAACATTTGTCTACGAAACACATTTTAGGATTTATTAAAGCTGATAAATTTTAGTAATTTACACTATAATATTATGTGTTTTGTGTGTGTGTGTGTTATGCGTGCGCACATGCATGTGTATATTAGTGACATCTTTATAGGATAAAATCAGAATTTAGGACATGTTCTATGCTTGAATAAAGATTAACACATCCACAAATTAAGTACACGTCATGTACAACTGCAACTTGAATAATAAGTATAGATATAATATTCCTATAGTGATATAAGAAATAAAGTTTTGTGCATTTCTTGCGTTTCACATTGTCAATTGAAATGTACTTACAGCCATCCCCGGTATCGAGACGCGCTTGCAATTCTTTTACTTGCATATCTTTTCGCTTCAATTCATGCGACATGGTATCCAACCGCTGCTTAAGATCTTTCAGTTCCCTAAAAAAAGAAAAAAGAAAAAAAAAACGAAACAAAGATATCCAATTTGTTGTCGTCTTTGACATGCAAGTTTTCATGCACGAGTTTTCAGTGAAAAATTAAATTACTTTTGTGCGGCGATCAGATCTGATCGAGTCTTAGTGAGTTCCTCCGAAATAGCTTGCTTCGCTTGTATTTCACTCTGTAAGGAGCTCTGCAAGTTCAAAAGTTCCATTTTATCGAGTTTCTGCGACCGACGATTTCTCCAATTTTTATCGGTCAGAGTGGTTCCACTCCCAATACTACCGCTTATGCCACCCGAGTGTTTCAAGAATTCCAATTCTTCCGTCATTTTTGTGGCTAAAGCCTGAAATTGAAGTAAATTTCCATTTTTGTAAACAGCCTAACAAAAATTTCTATCAGTCTTCTTTCTCACTTTTTATCTTTTTCTCTACATTGTACTTGTTACCATTTTTACTGACTAATTAAGAATATTTAAGAAAACAAATTATACAGGGTATTTCCTTTTAATTAATATAATCGAATATTGCTAAAAAAATTAAAAGGTTTCGAGAGGGAAAAAAGTTTATAATCTTGAATTTTAACTAAGATTATTTTTCAAGGTCATTGAAGGTCAACCTAGTTTTTTTTTTAATGGAGAATCACCCTAATCTTTTTATATAAATTGATTCCTCGTAATATTTGGCATAAAAAGTTATAAGTAGAATGATCAAAAAGTGAATAGTTTATGAGATATTTTGTACTTTATAATTTTACATAAAATATCTTGTAAAATATTCATTTTTCGATTATTTTACCTCAATACTTTTATGCACAAAATAATGAGAAGAATCAATTGGTGTAAAGAAAACACATAGTTGTTTATAAGAAAAAATATGTAATTTGCAACTAGCAGCTATATTTTCTCATTACAGCCATAGTTTCAGCAATATTCGGCTATATTAATTAAAATGAAATGTCCTGTATATGTGTACAAACCTGTAAGTATCCACGAGCGTCTTTTTCATCCGATACCCATTGAATAATTTCAGTAATTTGAGCTTCCCACTGCGCGATAGCTTCTTTTTTATTTCTTAATTCTTCGTATTCATCTTCCAATTGTCTTCTTTCACCTTGCAATCTATTAACACTATCGGTGAGAGCACTGAGCTCTAATACAAGTTTCTTATTCTCTTCG
Source organism: Lasius platythorax (assembly GCA_963971435.1). Classification (NCBI taxonomy): domain Eukaryota; kingdom Metazoa; phylum Arthropoda; class Insecta; order Hymenoptera; family Formicidae; genus Lasius; species Lasius platythorax. The sequence goes on from OZ020537.1 coordinate 15,598,073, forward strand.
ACTAGCATAATTTTTTCTCTTTCGTGACGTCTACTTAACTCGCTTATAGTTTCTTCACTGTCTGTGATATTTTCCAATCTCGCGGCATCTAATTTCTCCTTCGTAAGTTGTACTTCTCTCTCCAACAGTTCTCTTCTAGTTTCCGCTTCATGTAATTGTTCTTGCAGACTTCGAAGCTCAAGATTAAATCTGCCTTGTTGTTGGGTCAAGTTTTCGTTATATTGAACTTCAAGTTTCTCAACTTCCGCTTTTAACCTATTAATCTCCTGAGTTGCCAAGGCATGATTCGCACTGACATCGTTTCCAAGGGAACGTTGTCTGATTTTCTCCGTCTCTTCTTGCATTTGCTTGCAATATTCTTCACTGCGTTCTCGTAATTTCCTCTCTTTACTAGTCTCTGCCATTGCTTCATCGATTCTATTCTCTAACTCTCTGCGCAGTTTTTCGGCTTTTCGAATATCGTGGCGTAAAGTATCGACTTTCTGCATTGCAACTTCCAATTCTTCTTCTTTGTCTCGAACTTGCCTCGATAATTTTTGCTTTTGTTGTCTCAGCTCGGACAATTTATCCGACACTTCCGTGTATTCCGCCATCGCGAGTTTACGTTGCGTAAGCGCGTCTTTTAATTCTTTCTCTTGAAGTTTTAATTTCTCTTGTGCATCTAATTTGTCTTTAATAACTTCTTCCTTTTCCAAGCGTAGACATCGAACTAGCTTTTCTAGCTCACGGAATTTCATCATGTCGCCATTATCTAAAGTTCGTAATTCGCGTGGAACATCCATAGATTTCAATTGCGATTCCAATTCTATATAGAATAAGAAGATCTTATGTCAATACTGTGATTGGGGACTAATAGATGAAATATATTATTGCAGTTTGAATATAACTTTACCACAATTGCGTTTTGTAAGCATATTTATTTCATCTTGTAGCTTTCTAGTTGCATTATTAGAATCAGGTGAGATACCAGGGGAAGAATGACTTATACTCGAGTGATTTTTCATATCATCGATAATTTGTATCAATCGTGCATTTTCTTCCTCGAGTATTTGTACACGTTTATCTGTCTGAGATAAAGCAGAAATACAACCCAGATCCGATATGCAACTGTAATGTCAAATTCCAGTGATGAAAAAGAATATATTTCTAATGTCAAATTTGATTAATCCAATATATACAATATACTATTAGCAACATTCGACCATCATATCCTCAATGCGTTGTAGATACAGCAACCAAATTCGTTCAATGAAAGGAAACAACTTTGAATGCCATTGTGAGTAGCTTTGTTGAACAACTATCAAGAGTATTTTTGACTATATAAAAACTGTTGTAATGTTTTGCGAGACCAAGATATGATTTAAAATTAATCTTGATATTTAATAGAAATATTTCCAGACTTTCTACTAGATACGAATCATGCTAATTATGTGTAGCTCAATACAAATAATGAAAATTCAGTACAAACTCTCTTTTCGTTTTGTAAGTTAATAAATAGTTATAAATTGTTCAATTATCATAAAAATTCATTTGAATTTGCTGAAAATGTAAGACAAAGATGTAGATTGAATTTATATACATTTATTAATGCAGAATAATAAAAAAAAAAGTTTTCGATATATTATGCCAATCCAAACTATTTGGAGAAGTAGAGGAAAGAGTTATGAGAGGGCAGGAGAGAAGAGGGAAAAAAAAGAAGTGGAGGCGAACATAGAGTGGAAGGAAGTCAGAAAAACGATCTAAGATTAAACAAGGCAAGAGGATAGACGGGATTTCGAAGTATGGAAGTATGGAGGAAATAGAAAGATGGATGTGGGAAATATCCAAGAGAGTTTGGAGGGGAGAGGATTGGCCGGAAGGGTGGAAGGAAGGAATTATTACACCGATTATAAAGGAGAAAGCGGAAAAGCTTCGGATTATAGAGGGGTTACTCTAATGCTGACACACTGTACAAGATTTATACGTCGGTACTGACGGAGAGATTGAGAGAGAAGGTGGAAAGGAAGGGAATATCGGAAAATCAGACAGGATTTGGGAAGGGAAAAAAAGGTGATGGACAATATATATGTGTTCAACTATTTAGTGCAAAGACAGATTGTTGAACTAAAGAGGAGATTGGTGAGTTTATTCGTGGATTTGAAAGCAGCATTCAATTCTGTAGATAGAGAGATACTGATAAGAGCATTAAGGGAAAGAAGGGTAAGAGATGGTAGAGAGGGTAGAGGAAGTTGTGAGGGAATCGAAGAGCAGGGTAAGGGCAGGGGGAGAGACAAGTGAGGAGTTTTGGATGGGGAGAGGGGTAAGGCAAGGGTGTTCACTGAGTCCATTATGGTTCAATGTAATGGTAGCGGAAGAGATTATGGCTAGAGGGAGATGGAGGGGGAGCTAAGTTTGGGGAGGGGAAGATATAGTATTTGCTGCCATATGCAAACGACATGGTGCTAGTAAAGGATGAGAAAGGGATGAGGGCAATGATAGCAAGATTGGAGAGGTATCTGAACAGGAGAAGACTAGAAGTTAATGTAGAAAAGACGAAAAGTAGAGAGAGAAAAAAGAGAGAAAAAGAGGGAAAAAACAAGAGGAGAATGAGGGAAGAGACGATGAGAAAAATATCACGATGTAAGCCGGAAGCGAAGGTCCTGGTAGGCTAAGATAGAGAGTAGAAGAAATTAGCGTGTGTGTGTATGTGTTAGGTAGGAGTAATGTAAGAATATTTAAGGATTATAAAATAAATTAGTATAAGATAGGATAAATTAATTGTGTATAGCACTAAGATATATGTAAGCAATTGTAAGGGCACACAATAAAATTTTTCATTCATATAGAGAATTAATATTTACAATGGGCGTAAAAAAAAGAAAAAATATTTCTTACCTCCCTTGTGTAAAACTAAAACCAACAAATGGTAGATGAAGCGCGGAGAAAGCAGAATTGGCGGCTGGCGGAACGGCGTCGGAAGTACGAACATCGGTATCATCGACGTCAAAATTTGACGTATCACTGGGTGACGAAACTTCAGGAATGTACGGCGCAGTACTATCTCTGAGTGTATCCCAATCGACACCATTGAACCAAGGATGCTTCTGTGTTTTAAGATACACATAAGACGCTTTAGAATTATATTGTATAATAAAACAAAAAGGCTCCAATATATAAATACAAAAATTCAAGTAGGAAATGGGTTAATAAGAGCCAGGCGCGGAAATTAGACGCAACAAACTTGTCTTAAAATCTTCTTTATTGGATTTGTCAAATAAAGATTTTAAGATAAGTTTGTTGCGTCTAATTTCTGCACCTGGCTCTTATTAGCCCATTTCCTACCTGAATTTTTGTAATTATATTGTAATCATGTCACAATCGTATAGTACATTTATCGCAAATGTCATACATTTCTCATTTATAAAAATAATATAATAGTTGCATATTATATTTTATCTCACATGTTTGTAAAATAAATTCATTCAATAATAAATTCATTAAAGAATATATCTGTAATCACGAGAAATTTCTGATTTCAACCTTTTGTGTGTGTGTGTGTGTGTGTGCGTGGTATGATCATTAAATGTTATCTTTGTTAAAAACTTTTTGTGTAATTTGCACAAAAACTTTTGTGATCTCTTAAAAACTTTTAAAGTTAAAAAAAATTATAGACTTTTCTTTCTCACATGTTTGTCAAATAAATTCATTCAATAATAAATTCATTAAAGAATATATCTATATATAAGTAATCACGAGAAATTTCTGATTTATAAATCTGATATGATACAGATGTCAGCAAATTTTAATTGCTGAATAAAATAGATTGTAAATAACGTAAAATGTGTTTGTACAATTATTGTAGCAAAATTTACTTTAAAGTCATCAATTCCATTTTGACCTAGTCTAAATTCAGAACTGCAAATCAACTTCCGCATCAAATCTTTGGCTTCTTCAGAAACATCATATATAGCATCCGTAGGAAAATCAAAACAATTCTGTAAAAGAAAGCATTAACTTTTTTCAATAAACAAATAATATCTTAATTAAATGAAAAAACTGAGAGCTCGAAAATCTTACCTTGTGATTCATAATCTTTCCATAAGTTTCGACTAGGGATTCTGCATAAAAAGGTGTTTCACCATAAAGCATTTCGTACATACATACTCCAAGAGACCACCAATCGCATTCAGGACCATATTGTCCCTGACCATCCTCCATCGCCTAATAGATATGTATAAAATCACATACATACATAATACATACATACATACATGCATATATATATATATATATATTTATTTATAGATATATATATCTATAAATATTATATATATATATATATATATATATATATATTATAGATATATATCTATAAATATTATATATATATATATATTATATATAAATATATATATACTATATACTATATATATATATACACAGGGTGTCCCAGAACTCTACTGCATATCTCGTTAATGGGAGATTCCTTAGGTTATTTGGAGATTTTTCCTCAACGAAAATGTCGAGGGAGGTCATCATTTTTTGCAAGCTCCCAATTTTTGCCATCATATATCATTCTTACTAAGCTTTAAATTAAAATTCTATTAAATTAAACTCGATCTGAAATTAACTGAAGAATGTATATAGTTTTGTTAATATTTTAATTTCGTAGAGCTTAGTTTGCAAAAAGCCCTTCATTTTCAATCATTTATAACTCGAAAATGATAGGTGACTGGATATTTTCGTTGAGGAAAAATCGTCTCCAAATAACCTCAGGAATCTCCCATTAACAGGATATGCGGTAGTTCTGGGACACCTTGTATATATTGATACAAACAAAAAATGGAGATAATTATAAATGTTTATATAATATATATATTTATATAATTAAGATATAATCAAGATAAAGATGGTTTTTTAAAATTGCGTTTTTTCGAAGTATCTACCTGTAAGATTAATAAAACAAAACCTCTATATAACATATATGTATAATATGGAAGTACTTAAAATTCTTAAAACTACTATATATATTTGTTTGTAATATGAAGCATAATATGCAAAATAAAATTACCCTCAATATCTCTGGTGAAATATAGTCCGGAGTACCAACTGCGACGTTACTTTGTACCGTCCCATCTTCGAATAGTCGTAAACAAGAGCCAAAATCAGCTAATCTGATATGACCATTTGCATCCAATAAAACATTATCAGGTTTAATGTCACGATGCACATAGCGCAAGTCATGTATAGAACCTATAGCTAGCACCATTTCTGCTATGTAAAACCGAGCCATATCTTCGGGGAGACGATCCTCAAATTTGCTCAATAATGTCAATAAATCTCCACCGCAATAGTAATCCATGACCAAATACTATATAAACATCATGCGTGAAAAGAACAATCAGATAGTTAATTGATACTCTTAGTCAATTAATACTTAAAATCACTAAAAATTGATCTGGTATGCATTAAATATCAATAACATCATATTACCAAGTTATTGTCATCTTGAAAGGCATAATGCAGATTTGTGATCCATCTGCGGTCACCATATACTAATACATCCCTTTCCTCTCTAAAGCATGCGGTTTCAGCACGCTTTAACATCTCCCATTTGTTCAAAATTTTCATAGCAAATACTTTGTCCGAGCCACACATTCTTACGACGCATACTTCCCCAAAGGCACCTCTGCCAATGACCTTAACAATTTCGAAGTCCTCTCGTGTCAATTGCAAATTCTTTATGCATGAAGTTATTGGTTTCACTATAAAGAGCCGATAATATAACTACGCAGCACATTTGGTAGCTAAATATATTTAATGTTAATAATTAAAATGAGTTATTGGTTTACCTAATATCCAAAAAACTTACCAAACTCAATAAAATCAGAAACAGTTTTTTCACGACGTAACGAAGAATTGCAACATTCATCGTACAACACAAGTAAAACATCGATAAGTGTCTCAATTGAAATAGTATGACCTACTCGTCCACCTTGGGCAGGACCACCGATAAACAGGCCTTCAAGTTGACGTAATTTTCCTCCTATGCCTACAACATCTTTAAAAAAATCAATTTCTCTTCTTTATGTATTCATAATATTATATATTCTTTATATATTCACAATATTAAATCTTTAATGATATAATAATTATTACCAATGTTTGAAAATCCTTTGGGCATAATATCAGGAGGAGGATGACCGTAAAGATATTGCGACGAATCTGACATGTCTCTTTACTGATAAAGTTGTTTCTTACTACAATTTATAGTGGACATTTCCATTGTTGTTATTAACATTGGTTACCTCCTTATACCACATTTTTATGTGTTATCTGTGATAAATTCCTATAATATACAATTTATTGCTATAATAATAGTTTTAATTGTATATTAATACTAGTGTAATTACTTGACTCATGAATTTGAAATATATAGATTGTAGAGGTAGATCTATATAAATATCTATATAAATCAAATAATGTATTCATAAATTAATATAAATATATATTTTAATCATATTGAGATTTTCAAATTTTCCTTTTTAAAGAAATTACAAAATTAGTTAATTCTTTATTTTTGTTGTAACTGCTTTCATTATAAAAGATTGTGAAAAAAGGAGCACAAAAAGTAGGATAAAAAAATTAATAAATATAAAAAAAAGTAAGAAAAAAAGATAAAAATATAAAAAAAAAACAAAAAAAATATCAAAAAGAAAGAATATGTAGACAGAAGTAGATAAGAAAAAAATAACAATAAAAGAAAATATAACAGTGAATTACACAAAATGCATTTTTTTTTTTTAAATTAAGTTTATATATATCGCATCATTGATAACTTCAAGGATTCTATTTATAATTGCGCTGTGGCAATTTCGAGTATTACAAAAAAATAGAGATTTGAAGTTTTTTATTTGCCAATATGTAAAAGATATAAATAAAACAGCTTTTCCTTTTATTATAAATATTGTGCATTGATATAGGTCTATCGATCTATCAACATGCTAATACACATGAAAAAAATCGAGTTTTATTTATTTCGCTCTCGATTGTAGAGATCATTCACATTGGAAATTACGTAACTGCGATAAAGATAACCAAAATATTTGGCGAAAATGTGCAACAAGAAAATTACACGTAAATAAAGAAATGCAAATAGGATAAAAATAGTCTACCGAGATAAATTACATTTGCGAATGAAATTTGACAAAATTGTAAAGATATCTTTCATTACGATACGATACAATCGTATCATAATTCTGTCAAGTAATTTTGTCAAACAGACACAGTATATATGACATCGTTACATGCCGCTGCAATATATCGTCCTAGATTTCAAGTTTATAACCTCGTCATAATAATGTATGCATTGCCATCCGCGAGCAAATTTATAATGTAAAGTTTCCCTAAAATATCGCGCATAGGAAGCTGTTTCGAATAAAAGGTTTTTTTCGTCGGAGATTCCAAGTAACCGCTCAATTAATAGCAAGCATACCTGCCAAAACAATGCACTCTCTTTAAAATCTTTTTCAATTGTTTATTACACGCACTACTTGGTTATCACGAACTATCTTGCATAGCCACATCTCCGGACTTTATCTGAACCTCAACAATTTAATTGACCCCCTAACAGGCCCTGTGCAGAAAAAATATGGCAGCTCTACGCCATTAAATGTAGCCACGATAACTGCCACACAGAATAGCAACGCTATTCCATTTTCTACCACTTCGATTTTCTAGCATTAAACTTAGAGGTCGCTCGGACCGATCTCATGTCAGTCTCATGTTGAGTTTGGACACCTCATTGACGATTTTTGATTGGTTCTTCGATCCGCCGTATGTAACTGCCAAGAAGGGCGGAAAAATTGAAATCCTAATTTGAGTTTCAATAAACTAACTACTAAATTTCACTTTATATTATTTTCGATGAAAACAACTCATGATTACTATTTTCAAATTGTTTTTAATAATTGTTTTTAATAATTTTAAGCAATGCTGCTTTACTTTCAGTAAAAGAAGTTAGCACAAGCCTTGTTGCTTCCAGTGTTCTCATGTATAGACGTTTTTGTAAGGGTAAGTACTAAATAAGAGATTCAATTAGTACATATTCCATTAAATTTATTTATTAAGTAAAATTAGGTAAAGTTAATGTAGAAATATGTAATATATATTGAAATGTATGTGTTTGAATTATCTGGCTTTTTCTTTTAAGTTTAATAGCAATGTAAAACCTAACCTCTGAAATTTATATGTTAAACTTTTAATACAATTACAATTTTTATTAATATAGGTATAAAATGCCTGTGGCTGCGTAGCACCAAACTGCTATAATTCATCACAGAGAAAATTCAAAATATTGCATGCTCTTTATAACTATTCCTCTTCTCTTTAACTATTTCTCTTTTACTATTATTTATTGGCTCAATAATTTAAAACTTCTTAATTATATTAATAATAGATATTATTTTAGCTAATTATTTCATATTGTTTCAGATTGAAAATTCTTCACTGACAATAATACATCCGGATGTAAGACGTCTATTACTACGTTTACGCAGGCGTTAAAGCCTTCACACATAAAAAAACTTAAGCAGTAAGACGCAAGCAGTAAAGGCCTTCACACATAAAAAAACTTAAGCAGTAAAACGTAAGCAGTAAGAGAATCAACGTGTTTGATTTGCTACCGCTTACGATACTGGCCTTACGTCTCGACTGTGATTGGTCGATTCGCTTACGATTACGTCTTACGTCGCTACGGAATTCTATGTGTGAAGGCCTTAAGAGAATCAACGTGTTTGATTTGCTACTACTTACGGTTATGGCCTTACGTCTCGACTGTGATTGGTCGATTCGCTTACTGCTTAAGTCTTACTGCTTAAGTTTTTTTATGTGTGAAGGCCTTTACTTCTGTAGTAATTTACTCAAATTATCGTAACTTACAATAATTCACTCCGCATAAACCGTGAACTATTGACTACTACGAAAGTAGATAATTGAAGCAAGTTACTCAAATTAGCCAATACTTCCCGTGTTAATACCTCGCGTAAACGGCGAATATCGCAACTTTTTGGTTCTGGGTGCAGCACAAGCAAACCCGCGATATTTGAAAGTTATTCCCACAGTTTTGTCACGTGAAACTTGGTGGAAATATCACTGAGAAGAGAGTGTGTTGTCGTTCGAACGAGAACGGACGTGTTTTAAAGCCGTAATCAGACTCGAAACTCGTAAAATACTACACACGCGTAAACAGCTCTCGGAAGTATCGTAGAATACTACGCACGCGTAAACGGTAAAAAATTACGTACATTAGTCACCGCGTAAACGCATAGCCCCGCTGCGTAAACGTAGTATATGGATGGCCGAATATAAAGCCAAAATCTTCATTCACACATTATTTTTTGCTTATTTTTGCACATTAATAAATACACAATTATACTAGCTTTTTGAATTTAAAATTTAAAGCTGCACTATTAACCGTTTTTAACATTATTTTCTTACAAAATAAATTACAAATATATAATAATAATTGATCAGAATTCATTTGATTTATTGAAATTATTTTTGTAGGGTGGAGACGATTTGTGTACGACATAAAGGCTGGGTTCCGTAAAGCGCATATGCACGCATATATCATATATCTATAGTACACGTTACGTATACTAAAGAAAATGCGCGCATATGCGCTTTACGGAACCGAGCCAAAGATATGGATATATGTATGTATCTGTGAAATATTTTACACGAAATTCAATTTCCTAATGTCCCATGGAAGATATTACAAATTCGCGTAACCAATGAACTGTGACGTTTAGTATTTCTGTTGGAACAATCTAAAAGAATAGAAAGGATATACAATACGCAGCCGATTTTTTATGTTTTTGGCTGACGCCCAATCGGACGCCGATTGGTTAATTCAAAATGGGACTCTCTGATTTGTCAATCGTGCTGGTTACTCATCTAGGCACTGGTCGATATGAATGGTGTGTCCAATTGTTACTGTGCGCAACTGGGACGCTCCCTTATATGTTCTATGGGACACACAATATGAAATAATATAGTGAATGAAAAAGATGAAGAGAAAGAGTTAAGTAGTAAGAATAATAAGCTTTTTACGTTTGAATTATGTTAAAAAATTAAATATAAAAAAATATAAATAAATATAAATATAATTAAAATTAAATTTAATGATAATGTGTGCAATATATTATTAACAATTGCAGCTTTTTTCATATTTTTTTAACTTTGTAATAGTTATATTAATACTTATTAATAATATCCAAATTCAATAAAAATTATTTGATTTTGTACGATGTCTGACGACACCATACCAGCTATATGTATATTGCTGCAGTATTATTCCGTTTTCTCTATTTTACAGTACGGTAACAATAATATGCTTGTGAAAATAACGAAACGCTTTTGTATCAGTGCATTTTGCGATGCGTTATATATATTGACAGTGAATTTCGGAACGCAGCCTATTTTTGAACATACAAAAGATCAAATTTTGAAACTTGTCTTCATGACAGTTGTATAGATCAAAGGTCACGAGATAAATATGTACGTTCTGCTTTAGGACTGCTTATAAGAAGTTCAATAAGAGCAGTATCTTTGTTGTATTCGAGCAATCAAGTACCAGATTCACATATATACTTTCTCAATTAATTATTGTGTTAAAAATGAACGCTCGAATTATTATTATAATTCTCGTCAGCTCAGGACTTGTCGCTTTTTGCCGAGCGCAAGATTTTTCGGCATATTTAAATGATAAACGTTTCATCGATAAGGAACTTCAGTGCTTATTGCAGACAGGAGAATGCGATGGATTTGGAAAACAAATAAAACGTAAGGATCATATTCTATTATTTCTATTATATATAAATAGCCTCTTAATTATATGAATTTTAAGAAAGCACATTTAAATTTTGCGCATTTGAAATAAATTATTAGATAATTATATAAGATATGCGCCAAAGACATGTCATTTTTTTCATTGAAAATTCCGTTTTCTATATCTATATATATACAGGTGTACTACCCCTAGTACTCAAGGACAATTGTCGCCGTTGCACTCCGCAGCAGAAAGTAAATCTACAAAGATTGATACAATTTTTACAGTCGCGATATCCTACGGAATGGCGCACGATCAAAGGAATATACACTTCATCAACTCATTTCAATGAAAACAAATAGTCTTGTCTGTCACTTTTTATTTCGAAGATGATTATATGAAGATGTGTATAAATAGCGATGAAGATCAATTCATTTTACGACCTTTTTATAATTGTTATCATGCTAAATGTATTTTTTGTAAGATATATTTAAAGACATTTTTATGAACTAAATAAACAAAATATATAATTTTTTTATCTCGTATGTATCCTTATACTTTTTTTCTCCAGCCTTTCGCCGACGCATTTTCAATATGAAAAAGATTTGTGATATTATTTTTTTAATAGTTACACTGTGAAACTTCTTGAAACAATATGCATATATCGTATATATTAAGAGTTTAAAACATCGTCATAAAAATAAAGTCTGGAGACAAGTTAATACTACATCATTGTTTTTATATAATTGAATTTTTATGTTTATGTTCTATTTTGTCTATGTTTTGTAAAGTTATTAGTTATAAATATAAATTGTAGCATATAAAGAGAAAATTTTCTTCGTGAATTTCGATAAGAGAAAATTTGGTCACAATTGAATATACGTCACAGACTCGAATCTTTAGCCTCAAAAAAAGTATGATCTTTTAAAAATTCTTATACGATAAGAAGCTATAGCCAGTGAGTTTATCGGTGAATCGATAGCGGTTCATCGAAACTACTTTCTCTTCATGCGTCATACGTTTCAATAGTTTGTGTCATTCATACACTATTGCTGTAAGATTTTTTAATTAAATATCTCATCGTATTAATGTATTTTTCTATAATAGATAGGCGAATTAAAAAATATCGAAAGCAAATATTAATTGTTTAACAACAGAATATCTCTCACAATTGATATCAAAAATATCTTATAAATATTGTTCAAAACACAAACTTTACAGTTCGTTTCTCTTGATGTAAGGCGTTAATAATGGAGTAGGTATAAAAAACGACACGTTATGCATATCGATAGCTTGCAATCAAATAAAGATTCTAACGTAACACATATATGTACATAACACATAAACACACATATATAAAGAAATTGAAGAAATAATTAATTAAAATTTATTCTAAGAAAATACGAGAATTCTAAAATTCGAAAAAATCTGTTACTTCTTATATATATTATCTTTCTTTTCAAAATTATGGAATTTATGCAAGATTGATTGATATTATTCATAGGTAAAATTAAAGAATCTAATGATAGGACGAGTTTTTTTCATGGATATTCTCATTTTACCTCAAAAACTCGAATTGAAGTATAATGCGAGCGAATAAACGATTGTTTTGAAATGGTATGATATAAATATTCGAATTCATTGTCCAAGTAATTTATATTACTATGTAAGACGTTATGCTACTTCTAGGGAGGCAATTATAAGACATTCAAGTTGCACGGCAGGTATATATATACCCCTCCGTTCGAATCGTTCTCCGTTCGACTATATAAAAGCTAGACTGTCGACGATTGACGCTTTTTAACTCCTGTCTGCAGTCTTGTCGACCGAAAAAGAAATTAATTGTGTGTTCTCGTACTTATCGATAATCTTCCGCATAATGAAGAAATATTTTTTGATCTTGTTGACCTCGTTGATGACTCTGGTTATTGCCACTACTGAAAAATATACCAGAAAATACGATGACGTGGAAGTGGACAGAATTCTTCAAAATAATCGTGTTCTCAATAATTACATCCGATGCATGTTGGACGAAGGACCCTGCACTGCTGAAGGTCGCGAATTAAGAAGTAAGTAGAAAAGGAAAAATTATTAAGAATGAGTCTAAGACATAAAGATATTTTTATTCTTATTTTTTATTTCAATTACAACTACTTAGTTTGCTCAGCATTTCCTAATTTCTTAATTACAAAAATACATTAATTCAATGAACATACAGTATTAGTGACTACAATATTACAGTATTTCAATACATACTTTCTCTCTTTCTCTCTCTTTCCCCTTCTCCCTCTCTCTATTACATAATGTTCACTGTGAACTTTCTCGCGCAATTACATATATCCGGAGTTGTTTAAGTTACATTATTTCTAAGTTACATTACTTTTTTTATATTTCTTCTTATAAGATCATCGAAATAATTCTAATATTTAATCGCGTTTCAAATACGAGTAAACAATACAACTAATAGCATATATATATATTCAATTTTTTATGTTTAAACATTGGTAATAAAATTTAATCGCGAAATTGCGTTACCCCTTTCGTTGCGTATGCTGTACATACATTACGTCATGGAAAACCGTTCTTCACTTGCGAACGCCATATATATACACGCGGCGCAGTAAGCGCAAAGTCACATACATTGTATATAGAAATGTATATGTATGTAGAAATCCAGTGAAACAAAAGTACATCACCCGACACTATTGCACAAATCGTAGTTTTTTTGATTGAAGCGCGCGAAAGGGTTAATAGAAACGATATTGAAGCTATAGTATATTCATATTTTTTTCACATTTAGGGCCAATTTCACCAACCACGGTTAAGATTAACCGACGGTTAATCTTAACCGTGGTTGGTGAAATTGGCCCTTATTCAATTAGGTACAATATTCATAAGATATATTCTGCGCTATCTCGGAATAGTTTAAATTATAGCCACAGTAATTAATTAAAATGGAATTAAAATGGAATAATAATAATATATGAATGTTTTATTTTTTTAGAGACTTTACCGGATGCTCTATCGACCGATTGCAGCAAGTGCAATGATAAACAAAAGGCTATGGCGGAAAAAGTGATAAATCATCTCAAAACAAAACGATCCAGGGATTGGGATCGTCTTCTTGCTAAATTCGATCCCTATGGCGAATATAAGAAACGTTACGAGCAACTGTAGCTCTCTTAATTCTTACAAGTATTTTTATTATAATCGTTACATTTATTCTATATAGAAAAGGGTCACGCAATTATTGTAAAATATATAAATTATTGAAACATAAAATATCCATCGATTTTGAAGATATCATAAAGATGTAATACATAATGATTCGAATGGAATTTGGTCAAACACAGAACGAATATAGAATTTAATAAAGGTTATATCTTACTCGCTGAATCAGCATCTTTCGCGCAAACACGCGTCAGTAATGCAACTTAATTTGTTGCTTATAGATTATTTTTCCAAATAAAGCAGATGTCATTATTATTAAAAATATTTTATGGAAAAGGTATATTTGTCAATAAATTTACATGTATTGTTATCAATCATGATGTTATTGTTATTGTTATGGGTATATTACAAAAAATATTGAAATATATATTACAAAGTATATATTTCAAAGAATGTCGAGAGATTAATTCTTTCAAGTAAACTTGAAAATTTCTTCACTCCACACGTCTTTTCTTCACTAACGATCCAAGCTGAAACAAATAAATATATATAAATATAAAAATTAAAATTTATATACAGGCTGTCCCGAAATTCACGAATCAAAATATAGCAGAAAAATTCTCAAAAAATTAAGTAAAAAAATTATTTGCAATTTTTTATTCTAAGCGTAGTTTTTGAGATATAAGGATTTACACTGGCAAATTGCATACTATATTTAGACGATCGCCTGTTCGTGAGTCACGTGAATGTAAGATTAGTGACGCACATACAATTTACAAACAGATGACTGTCTAAATGTCCTGTGATTGATTAGCTTTAGACCCTTATATCTCAAAAACTATTGTTTGGAATAAAAAAGCGCAAATAATGTTTTTACTTAACTTTTTGAGAACTTTCCTACTATGGTATTTTAATTTGCGAATTTTGGGACATCCTATATATATATATATATATATATATTCGTGTGTATATGTGTGCAAAATATTTTTAAATTAAGTCTAATTATTGTATGTATGTCATTGTTACGCATCGATGAAGATCCGTACAAGATCCGAAATTGCTGGTAGATTATTGGTTTGATCGGTAACGGTAGATTCTTGCTCACGATTTTCTTTCTGAGTAGCCGCTTTTTTCATATTTCTATGTTGTGGAAAAGTAGGCATAAGTTTTGGATCGCAAGCTGTAATAATATTGAATTAGTTAAATAGTTCGATTATCAACTCTGTTTTAGGATAATTCCAAAGAATTAAAAATGCGTTATATATATTATGTATATATATACACTAACGTAAAGGAGCTTCCTTGAAATAACTGCTTTGCAAACATTCTTCGGCGGTTGCTCTTTTCTTGGGGTCGTACATAAATAAGAAATTCAACAATCTGAGACCAGCAGCGCTCAACCAAGGAAATCTTTGTTTCAAGTTGTTATATGGCTGTTGTTTAAGCGTAAAATTCTGTAGCGCCGGTAATGAGTTAAATTCTGGCCAAATAGCTTCACTGGGTGTACCCAATAAGTCGACGATTAATTCTAATTGTGCGATTTCTGTTCTACCTGGTAATAAAGGTCTATGTCCCAACAACTCTCCTAACAAAATAAATGATATACAGTATATGTGTAACATTTACATTTATAAGCAGTATGATATTAAATGTCCTGTCTAACATTAATTTCTTACCTAATATGCATCCAGCTGCCCACATATCGACAGAAGTGGTTTGTGTCTTGGCTTGCAATAGCAATTCCGGTGCTCTATACCATAATGTTACTACTCTAGGAGTCATTGGTTTTAATGGCAAACCAAACCATCTGGCCAATCCAAAATCAGCAATTTTTACGCAACCTTTATCGGTCATAAGAAGATTAGAGACTTTCAAGTCTCTATGAACAATAAAATTATGATGCAAGTAGCGAAGACCCTTTAGTACTTGCAACACTATACATTTGACTTGACTCTCTGAAAATGGTGCCTGCATATTGTCCAGCAAACTTGCTAGGTCTTGTTCGCAATATTCCATTGCAAGGAATATGCTTTCCAAACTTCTGCCTACTACTACTTCTCTTAGATGCACAATATTTTCATGTCGACATGATAACAAGACTGATATTTCTCTGAGACCACTTACTGGCAATCCATCCTTCTCATGCTCCATTCTTACTTTCTTCAATGCAACAACTTTGTCATTTTTTGTATCTCTGGCTCGATATACAATTCCATAAGTACCTTCTCCAATACGATTCAATTTTTCAAACTCAGATACAAACCTACATTTACCAAGCTGTAAGAAAAATATGCATGAAACCTATAATGTCACATAAATATATTCAATAGAATCCATATAGGTGAATCAAAAGTTTATTACAATGTCTTGTTCTGGTATTTCCATAGGTTTGCCAGTCAAAAAAGATGTTAATACTCCTTTCCTTGTGATCGGAGCTGAGGGATCAGGTCCTGAATCGGACACCGCTTTCTTATCGCTATCATTACGTTCCACCGACTTTTTCTCCAAACTTTCTTCTAAAATAGTAAAATCATTATATCCTTATATGATATTGTCAAGTGCTACGTTTTCGAAAAAGAAATACTAGTTTCTAAAACACCTTATTACTTGCTTGTATAATTATTTCGTAATCAATTTCATATTCATACTTAATTGGTGCATTACGGACGGATGACGAGATATCTCGCTTTGTTGAAATTAAATATTTTTAACTTACTAACCAATAATTTTTAACTACTAAAAACCATAACCCAACAAGGTGACGTCTTAACGTCTTTAACGTCAAATCTATTCATTTAACGTCATCTTGCTACTTGGGAAATAACTTAAAAATATTTGACGCAAAAAATAGCTAGCTACTGAGTATGCTCATCAATAAAATGTCTGGCCCGCAATGTGTTAAGATATATTTACTGTACCTTTCGTCATTTTGGCCATTAAATTGCACGAAAACTAATCAATTGAACAAGCGCCAATGGTCAAGAACATAACATATAAAATACATAGACGGGTATTAAGGCCCTTGCACAATGCCAGGCAACAGGCAATAGGAACAGGGAACAGAAATTATCCACCAATAGGAGGAGGGAATAATATCTATTCCCTGCTCCTATTGGTGGATAATTTCTATTCCCTGTTCCTATTGCCTGTTGCCTTGGCATTGTGCAAGGGCCTTTAGCCTTTGACTATGAGAGTATGGATAGAGTCCTATATAATCAGAGAGGCGCAATTGGTGTGCCGCTCGCTGATTGGCTGACCGCCTGTCGGGCCCGTAATGATCCTATATGGGCAAACTATAAGGCATAACCACAACCGGCATACTGCAAGTAAGAAAAAAATATAATTGTAATGTTATTTTCTAATATTGCTCCATTTTTCAATTCAATATGATTACGATATATGATATATCGATGTGATATTTTAGGTTAGAACTCCCATGGACATAGTTACGGGCTCAATGGCGGCCATGGGGAAGCGTGGAGGGGGTACCGATTGCGCCTCTCTGATTATATAGGACTCTAAGTATGGACTGCCAGTAGCTAACTTCAGACTTGTAGCCAATAGAGACACTAGGTCCAGTAGCACAACCGCTCACTGAGCGGCTTAGTAGCAATAGAATATGATTGGTTCTTACCTTTGAATCCAACCAATCACATTCTATTGCTACTTAGCCGCTCAGTGAGCGATCGTGCTATTGAATGCACCCACTATTTATTAGCTATTATCACTATTTAGCTATGCACGCGAAAAATATCTGCCGTGATGTCACATCATTATAGATTAGAGTGAAATAGTATATATTTCTTTCTCTCTCGTAGGATTTAGCCGAAACATGGTGAACATAGGTTGTGGCCAATCTCTGTCTCTACATCATGAATGTCCATTAAGCCCGTATCAGACTACGCATTAAATATTAAGATTGAAGATTAAAGATTGAAATTTAACCAATCAGAACAAAGAAATTTTAGCTCTTTTTGTTCTGATTGGTTAAATTCCAATCTTTAATCTTCAATCGTCAATCTTCAATGCGTAGTCTGATACGGGCTTTAGACATATCTGTTATGAATGTATGTATGATAGATTTGTACGCGTGTTTCTAACAAAACAAAATTTAATTTTAAGTGTTATTTAAAATTTTTAGCTAATGTTTTAAATATACTTAAAAATTTGTAATATTATATACTCTATTTTTAATTTATATACAATTCAAATTTTTATTAAAAATTTTTACTCTAAATTTAAACTCTAAAATATAATTAACAAAATTTTAATGCTAAGATAAAGAATTTTCTTTAATGTCAAAATTTTTTACACAACATAATATATATCATCAATTTATTATTAAACGTAGAAAATTCTTAATTTTTAAATTAAAATTAGAGAACTGAATTCATTATATAATTGATTTGTATTTCGTAAAATCAAAAATACATTACTTGTTTTTAATATAATTATTTACGCAAGCAGATAAATAAATAAATAAAATATATCCAACAATTTCTAAACAAATTGTTTCTTTTTTTAATTATTGCCTGTAAATGTATATAATTTTTTTATTAAAAATCAATATTTTTTCGATTTTATGAATAAATTTGAATTAAGTTATAATTGATATGTATTATAATACATATTATTTTAAAATTTTCGATGTCGGCGGCGATGTTTGTTTGATGCAATTTATGTTTAAAGAAGAGCGCGTTGCACTCGCTAATGGAAAAAGGTATTAATAAAATTAGAAATTATTTGAGAAAAAAAAATTCAATAAAAATTTGCAACATTTAAGATTATGATTCCAATGCACTTATGGTAAATAGATTCTAGATCCTGAAACTGAACGTTGCTTTAATTACGTCTGGCAAATCGTTGTTAAAACGAGTAGCGAAGTGGACGTTAATTACAAAAATTGAAAATTGCAACTGAACCCTAGTTCTGATTAAAAATTAAATATACAATAAAAACTACATAAACAAGTTGTTCTTTATTATTTTTTCTCTCTCAGTTCTTCATTAATATCCACTAGCTCGTTGTCGTCACTCTGCTCCTGATCGCTATTGTCTTCTTCATCTTCATTGTCTTCTTCATTTTCAATGTCTTCTTCATCTTCATTCTCTTCTTCATCTTCATTCTCTTCTGAAGAATCAAACCATGTTTGCGACGATAAATCGTCTAATCTCAAAGTTTTCCACTCGTCCAATTTTCGGCAATCTGTATAAGACACACATTTACAAGGTGTTTTATTTTAATTTTAACAAACAAATATTTCAGAAAAATGCATTTTTATAAAAAAATGTTTTAAATAAAAGTTGTAAGGTTTTGAAGAGGACGTAAAATGATGACCTTAGTTTGACCTTGGGTGAAGCTCACAAAGTCAGGTCAAGATCAATTTTAATTTTTTAACATAGAAATCTCTATTTTTTATTGTATCTTAAGGTTAATTAGGATCAGATAAACATTTTTTCTTTTTTTAAATTTTTTTCTAAAATTTGTAATTTTCGAAATGTTTTAAATATCCGTATTTTAATTTTATACCCTTTTTAGCACTACTCAATATCAATGACGTAGACGTAACGATGTTTTAAATCCTTAATATATTATATATATATATATATATATAATACATGTTATTAATAGCATACCCAGGCTATAGAAATCGCAAAGAGTGTATTGTCGATCACCCTCTTCCACCAAGCCGCCATATAAATACAAAACGTTGTGTTTCATCACCATTCCGGCATTCATCCGCGGAGATGGAAAATTTTTCATCCTTCCATTATTTGCCACTGTCGAAGAGGATTGATGGAGAAATGATGAAGAAAGTGATGCCGTTGAGCCTATTGTCATCTATATACCAAAAAGCCTACTAAATCTCTTTTTAATAATAAATTTTTTAGCTAATTTGGAATCAATTCTTGTTTATAAGAAAAAGATTAGTACTATATCCTCGATTACTCACTTTACGAGTCTGAGCGCGCAAGTTTACGCAATATCATTGGCAAACTTTGATCGCTTATAACTCAAAAACGATTGCAGCCTCGATATTTTTATATTAGGATTTTTGACTCTATTTTATCTCTAGAATACACTATTAAAGTATTGTACGGAGTTGTGAGACACCCTATATTGTATAGTCCTCAAAGTATGCATTGTAAAAAGCTGTATAATTTAAAATTGCCTTATAAAAAATTTCGCAACTTTAAGCGTGTACTAAAAAAATTATATTACACATATTTAAGACTAAAATAGAAGATATTTGAAACTGTATGCGCACTCGCGGACGCGTGCGGTAAAGAACATTTATTTTTCAACGTAATCTCCATTTACATCACAGCATTTTTTCCATTGACGTACCAATGCGTTAATACCGGCGGAATAGAAGAATTTGTCCTGACGTCTGAATTACTGTAACACACACTTCTTAAACTCATCTTCTGACTGAAAGCGCCTGCCGCCCAAATATTCCTTGGAGGGACCAAACAGATGGAAATCTGATGGCGCTAAATGACTGTAGGGGGAATGTGGAAGGACTTCTCAACCGAATGTTTGCAGTTTTTCTCTGGTTTGTGGCATCTGAGTATCCTCTTCCAGCGTTGTCACGAACAGATTCGCGCCCATCTTTAAACCGTTCACATCATTCATACACCTGTGTTTTCTTCGGTTGGAAAGTCCTTCCACATCCCCCCTACAGTCATTTAGCGCCCTCAGATTTCCATCTGTTTGGTCCCTCCAAGGAATATTTGGGCGGCAGGCGCTTTCAGTCAGAAGATGAGTTTAAGAAGTGTGTTACAGTGGTTCAGATGTCAGGACAAATCCTTCTATTCCGCCGGTATTAACGCATTGGTACGTCAATGGAAAAAATGCTGTGATGTAAATGGAGATTACGTTGAAAAATAAATGTTTTTTACCGGTCATAATTTTGTATCTTTACCTGTCTAAAAATTAAATTCCGGTTTTGACGTGAACGACCCTAGTACATACTTATATGTGTTTATATTTATGTATGTATATTTATATGTATTCTGTGTGTGTAAAAAGAAAAGAAAAAAAACATACTGTAAATATTCCATCGTCGTCCACACTAACTGTAGGTCCTTCAAGATTTGAAGATTCTTCCGACACTTCTTCGTCAGAAATATTACTCTGTCCTACTTCTTTATCAGCTTCTTCCTTTTTCTTTCTCCTTCGTCGTCCTTTGCTGTCGTCAGTGATAGTCGTTGCTTTTTTCTCAGTTAATGTTACGGCGCGCCAGTGTAATTTTTCCAGGTCCAATGCAAGTAAATCGTTGTAAAATGTTCCACATAGATTTTCCTCATCGTCATCATGGTCGTCGTTGTCATAAACACCGCCGAACATAAAAGCCTGATTCGCGGATTGGATTAATGTAGCAGAGGCGCCACATCTTGGAGTCACTCGAATCCCAGTTTGTTTCACACAAACCCACTTGTACTTGGTTACGTCATTTTTGTCCGTTTGCGTCAGGAGAAACATGTCGGCGTGAACGCAACCCCGATCCATCTCTTTTTTCACTTTTTCCTTACTGTAGCCGCCGTATACGACAAGCTTATTTTCGACAGTGGGCAATAATATACAGCCGGATCGAGGAGCAGGTGCAATACCTTAAAAAATTATTTCAACTAATATAACCGTCATTGTCGACAACAATCAATTATTTGCATTAATATTTGTTAAACTATTTGCTAAAATATTTGGTAAAATATTTGATAAAATATTTGCTAAAAATTTTCATATAAATATTAAATAAATATTTGAAAAAATACTTAATATTAGGTCGTTAACTAAGTCTGCGGATTTACTTTAAAATAATTATTAAAATAATACTGTTACAATTTTTTTCTCAATTGAAATAATGGCCACCAGCTTCGATAATCTTTTCTCACTTCTCTGACAAGAGTTGATTTCCACGGTGGAAAAATGCAAGTTTCTTAGAGGTGAAGTTATCGATCCAATTTCTCACTTTATCAACATTTTTGAAGCGCTGTCCTTTCAGACCGTGAACAAAACAGGTGATAATCTGAAGGTGCAACGTCTGGAGAGTAGACAGGGTGAGAAAGAACTTCCTTAATTTCGATATGGTTTCGGCGGTAATTTTAGCAACGTGCTCTTTCTCAAGTGTCATTTTAAATCAAAATAAAAAAATGTTTTTGACTACAGGATTAAACTTGTCGACATATTTTGTTATAGCAGAATGGTCAACTCTTGAGATACATAAGGAAATCGGCGCGAAATATAAACTCACAAGGGAACCTCGCGAATTCTGAATTTCTGATTTTAATGAGCTTTGAATATGTTGTAGTCTAAATAAAAATGACATTTCTTTTATAGCTGCTCAATTGCCGTTAAGGGGGTGAAACACCCCCTTGAAAAAAAAATCGGTTTATATATTTCTCAGCGAATACCATCGAAACGGTAAAAGATATGAAAAAATGTTTCAAATAAAAGTGTTATGGCTTTTAATGTACTTTATAACAATATAATCACATTTTTCGAAAATTAAGAAATAATTTCAACAAAGAAATAATTCACACAGACAAGTTAGATGATACTATTAATTCACTGTAACACTGTCCTTATTGATAACATTAGTCCTATCCTGGTCTTATGTGTGTGTGTGTTTATGTCCTTTACCCATTTGTTTACAAACTGTTTTGGGTTCATGCCAGTTATTAACAATTGCTCGGATTATTCAGACGTTCGCGATGGCAAACTTTGATGAAAGTGTTAATATGTTGTTAGTATTAGGTTAATGCCAAAAAAATTATCGAGAAGCTGCTGAAATGTTTGATGAACGTTATTACTACGTACAAAAATCGCAAGTGGCATTTTGTCGATTAGAAAAGTGATTTCGGAATATTGGTAGTTTGTATAATAAGCATCGATAATTCGAGAAATTGCTGATAACTGCCATAAACTCGAAACAGTTTGTAAACAAATGGATAAAGAACATAAACACACACATACATAAGACCAGGAGAGGACTAATATTGTCAATAAGGACAGTCTTACAGTGAATTCATCGTATCGTCTAACTTGTCTGTGTGAGAATTGTTTCTTTATTATAACTCTTTAACTATGCTATAAAAAAAATATTTCAGATAAATGTTATCAGGCTTGATAAGAGCTATTCGAATATTTAAAGATTTATACTCCATTCCATTTTAAAAAAATGAGAGGGTTCCCGTTTTGCCTCTTAGGGGCCCCCCAACATTTTTTATTATCCATCAAATTGTCAGCCGCCTTTACCTTTTATAGTAAAAAAAATTCAAATTAATATGTCTAGCAATGGCGGAGAAAACAGCTTGTAATACTTTATGTGGGACACCCTGTATATATATATATATATATGTATATATATATATATATAATATGTATATATAATATATATATATATCTATATATATAAGTATATATATATATATATATATATATATATATATATATATATATATATAAGTATATAAATACATAAAAATTATAATACGTGTAAATTATTTATTATAAATCATATATAAATATATAAACTATTATAAATTCAATTATTAAATATAAATACGTGAATTGAAAGATGTAAATTATTTATGGATAAATCACGATTGTCTTTATAAGATTACGAAGAAAAACTATCGCCATGAGTAGCGAGCGCCATAAGGCAGATGCGGATATGGGACGCGTATAGAGGAATTTCTAGCTTATTTCTGATAAATGTGTTTTCGGAATACAACTTTTATGGTTTTATTTGAAACATTTTTTCATATCTTTTTCCATTTCGACGGTATTCACTCAGAAATATAGAAACCGATTTTTTCAAGGGAGTGTTTTACCCCCTTAACGGCAATTTGGGCAGCTATAAAAAAATGTCTCTTATTTTGATCTAGACTATGAGCCAATTTCATCAACCACGGTTAGATTAACCGACGGTTAAAGTTAGCAAAGTGGCCAATAGACATGAGTATTTTCTCATAAATCCATGTTTCTATTGGCCACCTTGCTAACTTTAACCGTCGGTTAATCTTAACCGTGGTTGGTGAAATTGGCCCTATAACATATCCAAAGCTCATTAAAATCAGAAATTCAGAGTTCGCGAGGTTTCCTTGTCAGTAAACCCTATCGCCATTTACGAGTAAATCCGCAGAGAGAACTTAGTTAACGACCTAATATATTCTTAAGAAAAATATTTAATAAATTCTTGATAAAATATGTTTGCTATAATGTTAGATATAACAAATTTGATAATGTTAAAAATATTTTATAAATAATTGATAAAATATTATACTAAACAAAAATTACTAATAAAATATTTGTTATCTCTTATAATTCTTTGTATAATATTTCGTAAACCGTTGATAAAAGAATTTTAAAATTTTCTTGGTCAACATATTGATTAACATATTTATTAACGAAATAAAGTTATTTTAATTGTAACAACCTTATTTGCTCGTTCAGGCCTATTTTATATTTACAATTTAGTTTTAAAACACGAGCTTATCTATTATTAATTTCAACATATTGAATTGTACAATACTCGCATGCGCGTGCGCACGACAAAACACTTAACTGAATAATTGTGTGGTGTGTCTGACACATTCTTAATAAAATGCTTCAGAACAATTTATATACTAATATATTTGAATAAAAATTTGATAACATTCTTAAGAAAAAATTTTATGAACTTTTTAAAATATGTGCTAAAGTTCTTGGTAAAAATATTTGAATATTGATATGCGATTTTTGTTTAAAACATTTTTTCATACAACAAACAGCTTACGAGTGATTTAAGGTAGTCGAGTTAGGTGACTTATTCTGTATTTTATTATCTAAAAATTATTATTGCATGAAACTATTTCTTTAAATTAAATTTAATTCAAAATTTGAATAAAAATATTTTCCATATAGAACATATTCGATTAATTATTGGTTTGTTTGTTAGTTTACCAGTAGGTTCGATTTTCCGCCACAAGTAAGTCTCCAGATCGAAAATGTGCACATCATTGAAGTATTTATAATCGTGCCGCAGATTATCGTAGAATCCGCCAAACACTATCAGCTGTTTCTTTACGTGTACCATCCTGTGTCCACTTCTGGCTGACGGCCCGTTTATAGCTCTGTAATTATCGATATATCGCAGAGTGATCTATTTTAATCGATAGTTAAATAACTCGAAAATAAAATTTTTTGTGACATATGTTTTAGACAAAAGTTATTTCGTTTCGAGAAAAACATAAAAGGATGATATTCAAAGGCACGGTAGTGTCTAGACACTAGCGCTAAGTCACGCACAGTAAACAGCGAGGTGGACCGTATATCTACAGGGAGTCCAGTAATAATCACCCCACCCATCGTGTGCAGATAGAGCGAGTTAAATCGAGTAAGAAAGTCAGTAGAAATGCTATGAGGATTCTAATCCACTTTTTGCATTGGAGTGAGAGAGACAGAGCGATATGGAGAGAGAAGACACGTGATGTCACACGGCGAGGGGGGGGGTGATTAGTTATGACTGTTGGGTGGCGGGAGGGGGAAGGGAGAAGAAAATGGAAGAAAAAAATATTTCAGATAAATGTTATCAGGCTTGAGAAGAGCTGTTCAAATATTTAAAGATTTATACTCCGACCCATTTGAAAAAAAATGAAGGGCCCTCCCCCTGTCTTGCCCCTTAGGGACCACCATTTTTTTTATCCATCAAATTGTCAGCCGCCCTGTACCATTTAATGCAAAAAAAATTCAAGTTAATATTTCTGGCAATGGCGGAGGAAACAGCTTGTAACACTTTATGTGGGACACCCTGTATATATATATATATATATATATATATATATATATATATATAATATCTATGTATATTATATATACATATACAGGGTGACCCATTTTAACTTAGGCAGCCAAATAACTCGAAAAATAAGCACACTACGAAAAAATGTTTAGAATCAAAATTTCGTCATTTCGAGGGGGACGTACAATGATGTTAAAATGAGCCCCCCCACCCCTCCCCCTGGGCGGTGAGGGGGGGCAAGTTTGAAATCTTAAATAGGAACCCCTATTTTTTATTGCATATTCGGAATCTTTGGCTAAAAACACATACAATTTGACTGAAACATTTTTCTCGATTCATGATAGATGGCGCTGTAATCGACGAAATTCAATTTCTTCGATTTCTCTTACTGAGAACCCATGCTTACGATTCTGCAATAAATTAACAATAAAAATACCACGTTTTCATTGTTAATACTCGAAATTAGTCTTAAAACAAACTTCTCATTATTTTTTATTACTCATTAATTACTTCTCAAGAAACTGCTTTTAGCGTAACCCAGAAACAACGTCGTGGACGTAGCAGTTTTCTGTTCCCTTCGGGGTGCTTGATTAACGTGAGTCCCCTCACCTCTCACAATTCGGGGTGCTTGAACGTGTGGTAACCCAGCCAGTGAAGGCAAGGTCGTGTGGTGATCCAGCCAGTGAAGGCAAGGTCGTGTGGTGATCCAGCCAGTGAAGGCAAGGTCGTGTGGTGACCCAACCAGTTAAGGCAAGGTCAAGTAGTGACCCAGCCAGTGAAGGCAAGGTCGTGTGGTGACCCAACCAGTTAAGGCAAAGTCAAGTAGTGACCCAGCCAGTGAAGGCAAGGTCGTGTGGTGACCCAACCAGTTAAGGCAAGGTCAAGTAGTGACCCAGCCAGTGAAGGCAAGGTCGTGTGGTGACCCAACCAGTTAAGGCAAGATTGCATTGTTATCAGCTCTCTCCGCATGGAGGAGATGCTCAAAGTGTGCACCATTATTTTCTAAGGATAACAGTAATCGACAGCGAAAGTTACGTTGTACATTTTCTAGCATTAAAGGAGTTATAGCTTCACAAGCTCTTCTTATTCTTTCCATCATATTCAATCTTGTCGTTGGAGCTTTACTATACACTGCATCTTTAACGTATCCCCATAAAAAGAAATCAAGGGGGTTCAAATCCGGTGATCTCGGAGGCCACAGAACTGGTCCACCCCGCCCTATCCACCGATTTGGAAACCTTTGATTCAAAAACATCCGTACAATACGAGCATAATGAGCAGGAGCACCATCTTGTTGATACCATAAATTTAGTCTAACTGCAAGGGGAACATTCTCTAGGTATGCTGGCAAATCATTTTCGAGGAATTCTAAATACATTGGACTATTAATTGGACGTTCAAAAAAATGAGGTCCAATGACTTGGCCATTGCAAATGCCTACCCATACATATAAACTCCAACAATGTTGATTGAGCACCTCACGATACCAATGTGGATTTTCTGGTGACCAATAGTGGCAATTATGCCTATTGAGACTACCATTGCTGATGAATGTTGCTTCATCACTGAAACAAACATTACTAAAAAAATCTGGATTCTGATCTAACATCTCAAGAGCCCATCTACAAAATTGTACTCTGAGTACGTAGTCGGCCTCACTTAATTCCTGTACCAGAGTAATATGATACGGATGGTAATTGACTGATCGTAACAATCTATGTGCCGTAGTTTGAGGGATTCCCAGTTCTCGTTCTATTTGACGGGTACTAATATGGGGATTTTGATGAACCATAGCCAAAACTGCGAGCAATCTAGGGTCATTATTATTATGAAGTCTATTCCTTCGCCTTTCGCGATGAAGTGGATTATTACGAGATCTCCTTTCAATGTTTATAATTTGTTGATCAGTAGGATGGCGGCGATTTGGG
Organism: Lasius platythorax; assembly: GCA_963971435.1. NCBI lineage: Eukaryota > Metazoa > Arthropoda > Insecta > Hymenoptera > Formicidae > Lasius > Lasius platythorax. The sequence continues at coordinate 15,625,767 of OZ020537.1, forward strand.
AATCGCTCCGCATAAGTACGGGCAGTAAGTCTGTAATTTCTACCACATTCGCCAAAGGTTATAAGAATATCGACTACTTCTGTAGGCGTATAATTTGCCATTTTACCAAAATTTTATCAGAGTACAAATGTTAAAAAAATACATAAACACTTGTGACTTTGGCACTAAATGGACAAAATTTTGGAGGGATACTTAGAGGAACTCCATCAGATGGAAAGTCCAAAATGTCTCGGTACTTTGGACCATTCAAGTTGCCTAAAGGGCAGGTTACGCTAAAAGCAGTTTCTTGAGAAGTAATTAATGAGTAATAAAAAATAATGAGAAGTTTGTTTTAAGACTAATTTCGAGTATTAACAATGAAAACGTGGTATTTTTATTGTTAATTTATTGCAGAATCGTAAGCATGGGTTCTCAGTAAGAGAAATCGAAGAAATTGAATTTCGTCGATTACAGCGCCATCTATCATGAATCGAGAAAAATGTTTCAGACAAATTGTATGTGTTTTTAGCCAAAGATTCCGAATATGCAATAAAAAATAGGGGTTCCTATTTAAGATTTCAAACTTGCCCCCCCTCACCGCCCAGGGGGAGGGGTGGGGGGGCTCATTTTAACGTCATTGTACGTCCCCCTCGAAATGACGAAATTTTGATTCTAAACATTTTTTCGTAGTGTGCTTATTTTTCGAGTTATTTGGCTGCCTAAGTTAAAATGGGTCACCCTGTATAAGTATATACATAAAAATTATAATACGTGTAAATTATTTATTATAAATCACTTATTATAAATCATTATATATAAATATATATAAACTACTATAAATTTAATTATTAAATATAAATACGTGAATTGTAAGTTTAAATTATTTACGGATAAATCACGATTGTCTTTGTGAAATTACAAAAAAAAAACTGTCGCCATGAGTAGCGAGCGCCATAAGGCGAATACGGATATGGGTATAGAGGTATTTCTAGCTTATACGCGTATAGAGGTATTTCTAGCTTTATACGCGTATAGAGGTATTTCTAGCTTATTTCTGAAAAATGCGTTTTCGGAATACAATTTTGTCATATGTGGTTGAATTTAGCGTTAAATATGCTTTAACTTGTGTTAGAAGACAAATCTCAAAATTTTTAAAAATTATGGGGAGGGGAATTTCAAAAAATGCTATTTTCGAAAAATCTGATTACACTGTTATAAAATACATTAAAAACCATAAAACTTTTATTTAAAACATTTTTCATATCTTTTACCGTTTCGACTGTATTCGTTGAGAAATGTAAAAACCGATTTTTTTCAAGGGGGTGTTTCACCCCCTTAACGGCAATTTGGGCAGTTATAAAAAAATATGTGTTTCTTATTTTGATCTAGACTACAACATATCCAAAGCTAATTAAAATCAGAAATTCAGAGTTCGCGAGGTTCCCTTGTGAGTCTCAATTATAAGGAAAGTGTCTCTATTTTTGTTCAATGTGCCCTATATACGGAGATGTTACGATGCAAAGTCCCAATGTGAAAATTTTCATTTAAAAACCGTTTCGGACATTGTGGTCGGTCATGAGAGAGATTTGTGTCTAATATTAAAATATTAGAATATTAGGCACAATTCTATTTTATAATTTTAATTTATTTTTAAATATAACTTTTTCAAATATTCACACACAAAATATTCTGATTTCTCTTTTTTTAGAATTGTTTTTTAAATACTTCACATTAAAAATTTTCATATCTAAATTTTTTCATTTTAAATTTTTTGAGAAACGTGAATAATTTTTCACAATTGAGAATAATGATGTATTGTTTCCCTTTTCTTTCATTTTCTTATGCGCCACCACACTATGCGCGTATTCGCGATTCGTTTATAATTCGTGAATAGTATGGATTCGTCAATTTTGACCAATCAGATTTCTTTATACCATTCATGAATCGCGAATACGCGCATAGTCTGGCGCTAGCTTTGTACATACGTGATCTTCTCCCATTTCTTTTCGGCGAATCGAAATACCCACAAATCACGGTAATGATAGAACTGCGATTCGCTCGGACTAATGAATTCACCGCCAAATACCCATAATTCGCCATTGCGATTTGCAGTAGCTACTGCCTGATGACCGCATCGCGGTGGCGGTGCTCCAGGCGCTTTTATCAATGTCCATCCTTGCTTATTTATATTGTAGAAGAACATATCGCCATATACAATGGTCTAAAAAAAACAAAAACAAATAAATGTGATTTAAACCATATTAGTTTTGATTTTTTTTATTAAATAGAATAGATAATTTCTCTTTTTATTGTTAGATTTCTTAATCTTATTATCGAATTTTATTGCTCAATCAAGGAATGCAAAAAGAATATCTCATTCGTTTTTTAGTAAAATTGAATTAGGAGCGATTTCTGATTTTAATAACTGAAATATGTGATCACGGTTATGGCCATAAACAACGTTTAAAAGATTTTAGTTGTTGCTAGTTGTTTATTACAATTAAAGATAAACAAACATTAGTTATATAACCTGATGCTTTGGATGCTAAAATCTAAAATGGTATAGTTCCGAATCTCCACGCAACACAAAGTCCATCTTACAAGTTTGTTGCGCCTACTTTCTGCGCCTGGTTTTTATTAGCCATTTCCTACCTGAATTTTTGTATTTATATATCAGAGTTTTTTCGTTTTATTATTAGTTCAAAATTAGAGGTGAGCAATATTAATGTTTGATGGGGGACATTTATATCAGTATCATATTATGTTCTTTCTACAACATAGATCATTGAAATCGGTAAAAATTGTTAAAACTGAATATTAGAACTGATCTCCCTCTCCCTCTCTCTCCCTCCCTCTCTCCCTTTCTTTTTCTCTTTCTCTCAAAACTCTTACACACAGAATGCGTCACGGCATGGTAAGAAGCAACGCACTAGCCAATCAATGGCCGGTATTCATAGTCCGATCTTATATTTAAGATCGTCTTAAGTACGGTCTTGAGATGCTATGCGGCCATTTGATTGAATGGGATCTTAAGACGACCCAAGATCACACTTAAGACAATCTTAAATATAAGAACGAACTATGAATTCCGGCCTCTTACGGATAAGTTGTAAATCGATTGGCAATTACATCACTTTTTGTCGTATGTAATGCGTTGACGCGTTTTATGTACAAGAGCTCTAAGAGATCGCTCCTAATATATTCAGTTTTACCATTTTTTAAAATATAATATTCATAAAATATATACCTGCCGACCATCATGAAATTCGCCGCCAAGCATAATAAGTTCGTCCTTAAAGGGATGCGCCGTCAAAGTGAAGTTGACTCGTCTGGACGGCGCATTTACTATCATCTCTTTGACACGTTGTCTACGGGCTTCCTCTTTCTCAATCTCAGCGACAACCTTTTCTATATCGTCCTACAAATAAATAAAATAACATATTTTTTAATTATATCAAAAGACACGCATCTTATGCCAAGTCACATGCAATAATAGTGATGGACCGCGTATCTAGCACTGTGCGAAACCTAGTTACGAGTATCTTAGATTATCTCATTAACGGTTGGGCCGATCGCGAGGTCTTAATAGACTAAATCGATAGCTTCAATTATACCAAATCTCAATTCGAGTCTCAATTATATCAGGAAAGTATCTTTATTTTCGCTCTTATTTGTGTCTTATAAATAAAGGTATCATAATGTAAAATTCAACAGGACAAAGGAGGAGGGTCAATAAGGGCGTTTTTTGGCCCCCCACAGGATTTTCAAAAAACAATTTTTTTGTAGAAAAGTGGAAAATCAGCAAAAGTGGAATATTTCAAGCTATGTGTAGATGGGAAATGGCTCCGATGGGATGAAAGAAGAGGAAGTTTAAGGGAGGAGGTAGAAAAATCTACAAGTTGATTGGCTAAAAGCCATGCAATAGCCAATCAACTTGCAACTTTTCTGTAAGAGCAGAATTTGCACATACGTTTCTCTTGCGAATAAATTCAAGAATCGAGCCCCAGTACTGTTTTATTTATTGCGGAGATCAGGACATTCGCGCCTTGTTCATCTCGTCCCCGTTCGCTGTGAGGACTTCCCAGGAATATAGGACATGGATGCGGATAAAGACACGTGAATTTTCTTACTAATCGATATGCTTAGGATGATCCAAAGGAAGGGCCGAACCGTTCAGTATATAATCTGTCAAACAGTCTGTCGAGAGGGTGACTGGCATAACTTTCAGTCCGTAGAAGGTAGACTTAAAATTCTTGTGGGAGCCGGTAGAGGGCATTCTTGCTTACGATGTACTACGGAGAAAGTTTCAGTTGTTGTCGAACTTTTGGCAGGGAACAATATATTTTGCCATGAGTGCCGCGTACGCATCGCGTTTCGAAACCGAAAATATCGATCGTGATTGGAGCAATAATTTTCACTAACAAAGCTTCCTTTTGGGCACGTAGTCTCATCACTTGAGCCTGGTCTATAAATTTCCCCATCAATAGATTTCTACAGCGAACCGATAAACATGCAGTAAAGGTGCACATTCGCATTTGGAGCTGCTTCTCTAAGCATGGATTTGGTATATTACACTTGTTTATAAACAATCTAAATGCCAAAAAAATGTTGAAAATTTACAAAAAGGCTTTGTTATTTTCTGTGGAACGTTAGTTTGGAAGAACAAATCAAAACTGGATCCTACAGGAGGATAATGAACCGAAACATAGAAGTGGACTTTGCACTCAGTGGAAAGAGGAATCTGATATCAATCAATTGGATTGGCGATCAGAGTCGCCCGATGCTAATCCAATCGAAAATGTTTGAGCATACATAAAGCACCAACTTCGGAAAAAAGATATACAACATGAAGCAATTAATTAGACATATTCGCCTGATATGAAGATCTTTGCCGCAAGAATACGGTGTCAAGTTAGTGGAAAGATGTCAGGCAATTATTGACAACGATGGCGAGTGGACACATTATTAATATAAAAGCATTTTAGTTTCAATCAAGTAGAATGAATGTATGTATTTTCAGTTTTATATAATAAATTTTTCTATAAATTAAACTGATCATGTTCTTCTTTGACAGACTGTAAGTAGAGAAGAATTTAAAAACAAGTTTGTTGCGCCTAATATCAGCGCCTGGCTCTTATTAGCTCTTTTCATACCTGAATTTGTAAAAATAAAATTTTTAGAAAAGAGGATTTAGTCTCAATGACTTTAACTTTGACATATGTTATCACACAAGATCATGTTCTCATTAACTTCTAAAAGGTTTTCATCATCATTAAGCATTCATCATTAAGCTATTCATCATTAAGCATTCACTTAGCGATTTAAATATGCAAGTATATCAAATTTATTTCAAACTTTGTTTTGCGCGAAAAGTTCCAAACCTATGTATTTTATTTATGGTTTTACTTTATTGTAAAGTAGGTGGAAAAAGGACGGGGCCCCTTACCTTTCCTTCCTCCCACCAAGAAAAAATTCTAATCTATAACCCAAATCTATTTCTAATTTTAAATTAAAGATTTGGATTGTTAGAATTTCTTTGAGGAGGGTGTGCAGAGGGAGGTGCCCCTTCCACGTTTATTTAAATATTTATTTTTTATTTTTAATAAATACTTAATAAAGTGCAGATAAAATGAGAAAAATGACACAGTAACATAGTGACGAGCAAATATTAAGACAAAAAATACTAATACATAAGTAAAATATAACGAAACGATGATATAAGTAAGAAATAAAAGTAAAGTCGAAAATTGCGATATTTCGAAGTCGCATATCTCAGGAACTAAAAAAGAGTGCCACATAATTCAAAACATGTATTATTTAAGATTGCACCCTGTATAATCTATGTCAAGAGGAAAGTGATACGTGAAATCACAGATCTATGAAATCACATCTGTGCGTGAAGTGTAAGTTTATGTCAACATTTACCTATTTAATTTTTTTTAACTAAAGAACTTTAATTTGTATAAAATGTGCTCTATTATGAATTTAAAAAATCCTATATCACTTACAATTATCATCGATTATTAATTAATGGTGTATAATCAATTACTTGACTAAATTGATTTCATATCTATTTTTAAAGTTAATTTTTTAATAGTGTTCAACAATTTTTTATTTTTTCAAAGTTCTATTTGTTGTACAAGTTTGTACTTTTTTATACATTTTATACATTTGACGTGCACTTTTTTTTATTAGAAAGACGACTTTATATTGAGTAGAATGATACAAGCATGCACTATAAGAGATACATATATTACATATAAAATTTTATATTTAACAACAAGAATTTATTGTACATTTTATTATATTTATACTTTTGCTCTTACATAATGTAGCTATTGTACAAACATTCCTTGCAGAATTTATATTAATTTTTTGTTTTAACTTTAATACATAGTATTTTTTTTTTTACAAAGTGGAAGATTATTATAATGTAAATGGTTGTTATAAAAACTTTTAAAAAATATTGTTATAAAAAAGAACTTTAATATCAGAATAAATGTTTAATTTTATGTACTCCACATAAATTTTGATAAAAATATATTTAATTAATGTCTATCTATTTAAAAACAAAAAAATTTGAAAAAATTTTTGTTCAATATTATAAAAAAAAAATAATTAAGAGCTAAAAATGACTTTTTTTAAGATTAGGAAATCTATCATACCAAGCGAAGAGATATAAACATACATTGTACAGAAAATAACATGCAAAATTTAAAATATGGCACATTAAAATTATAATATTAATAATTTGTGACCAGTTGCATTATATGAAACGTTGTAGAACTATGAATGCTTTCAGCAACACACATAAGGTTTGTTCATGTTAACTGAAATCCTCAAAATTTTTTGCACTTAAAACGAAACGAATATATATTCTGGCATTAGAGCGAAAAAGAAAGCGAAGACTGAGTACAAAAAGTGCAAGCAACACGAACAGACCTATAGATACAATGTCACAATGTCACACGATTGGCTAGTAAATAGAAAAATTTTCAAAACTTCAAAAATTATCTATTTGATTGCCAATTGTGTGACATTGTGTCTACCTGTGTTTCCTTGCTAGAAAGCTCCATATATTTTTATAGACCTTGTTTCACACAGAAAGCAAGGAATATTATATAGAACTGTATAATTAATTAATCACAATAGTATAAAACAAGTTGTTAACTTTTTACACAAAATGAAGTCCATTACTTATCACTCCCTGCTTTCCACAAGATACATAAATTACTACTATTATGATTACAATATGCTGGTTTTCGAAATTCGTATACTATTTCTACAAGGTTCAAATCATTATATCTATCAATGCATCAGATTTCCATCCATATCAAAATCAGTGCCCATTCTTAGCACATTCTTTTGCTAATACAATATGCAGACTGAAATTAAAATATGCAACAGTTGTATTATTAAATAATACATTGTTTCAATATTTATGCTAATTTTAATTGAATATTATAATATTATACCCTTGTATCCCATTAGTACGACAAATTTCTTAATTTTAAGAACATCAATTTCAGCACTTAATTAGTGTTTTTATAGTGTCGAGCGATGATTTTGCTTTTCAAAACTTTCACAAAAAAAGCATCAAATAAGTATATTTTTATCACAATTTAAACATTTTTCAAATCTTATACATATAAAATCATGAACTTAAGGCACGAATGAATGTATTTTTATTAAAATTTATAGTGGTGGAGTTTTTCTTAAGGTTTACCATTGTTTATTCCATATTTTTTGTATATGTATGATGAAAGAGAGAAAAGGAAGTCTAACCTCACCAAGCGCCGTCAATTCCTTTTTCTGCTTAGCATTAAGTTTCTTCTCAGTTTTCAGCGCAGTTTTCACACTGCCGCTTATTTTATTTTTATTTTTGTTCTTGTCTTTCTTTCCCATTATTTTTCGTGCTGCAAAATTGAATCACTAAAAAATGAAAAAAATGTTTACAAACACAGTAACCAGTTTTTTTTTTTAATAATTTTCCCGTACGGGAACGCACTTGACCGGTTAAGTCTTATGGCCACAGTAACCAGGTCTGTTATTAGGTTAGCCGTGTTAGCGGCATAGACGTATAATTATATAGACCGAGCCACGGTCTTATATACAGGTCTGGTTAGATAGAAAAAGTGTCCCACGAAAAACGCCGGCATGGCGTCTCTAGACTTCTCTCTGGTATCGTGGTCACAAGGCTTTATAACGGAATGATTTTTCAGTACTGCGATTTAGCACTGGCAACTGGCAGTTTATTTCGGAGTACAGGGGGTCGATTCTGTATCTAAAATCTAGTGAAAATGCTAAAAGTGAGCGGTTGCTGCGATTCAGTAACTTTCATCATGGTGAAAATGTGAGCCATCTCACGGGAGTTCGTTCGACAAGAAATTTCTTGTCGAATGATGAAATCCGAGAGTGAAAGACTGAGAGATAGAGCGAGAGAAAAATCATAGACAGCGTCGTGACGCGTTTTTGACAGTTTATAAAAGGTTAAGTGTCGTTGCTTTGTTTACAGTTCTCATCGTCGTGTGTTCATGTTAACATTTTGTCCATTAAAGAACATTAAAGAACATTAAAGAATTATAATAGTTAATCGAAAATTTGTGTTTCCGTTTATTTCGTTTTTGTCATTGTTTTGTGGACCATAATCCTCACGCGTCGTTTACAGTTCGTTGCATAAATTACTTTTTGTGTGTTTTTATAAATAAAAGCTTATATGAATATAAATATAATTATATTTTTTTGGACTAAAAAGTATAATTATATTTTTACTTATTAAAAGTTTTACAAACTTTTTCCTTTCTCCCTTTTTTATTTTTGACGAAAATTATTTTTATCTCTCATTTTGTTTATATGTATAACTCTAAATATATATATCTAAAATGTGTGTGTAATTGTCATTTATTTTAAGTTTAATATTGTTTATTAAATCTAATTGACATTAATAACGCCATAAAATTTTATTTTACTATATTGTTACATAAAAAAGTTTCTTTGTTTACTTATATATATATATATATATATATATATATATATATAGAGTGCTTTTTTATTTACTTTATTCAAGTCCAAATTATATACAAAACATATTGATCCCAACAAATATATATTTACTAATAATACATAAATATTGTTTTCTAATGAATAATCATGTTTCTGTTATCTTATTCTTTTATTATGCAAATGTTTTATTTTGAAATGTATTTTTTAAATTAATGCTCGCGCACAAGCATTTTGAGAAAATCTGAACATGGCTAATTGATGTATTCTATAATTGTGTGTAACGCCGAAAAAAGGAATTTATTCGCAAGAGTTGTAAAAGCTGTTTTTTAAATGGTGAACCTTCAAACATTTGTGATTATTATTTTAGGTACAGTTTCTGTACGTACAAAATGTTTCTCCCCACACTAGCAAATCTAGTGATTTCGTATTTTCACTTCGTATTTTCACTACGTTACAGAATCGTGCAAACAAATTCACGTGAGATGAAAGTGCGAGAAGTGAGTGATCTCACTTGAGTTACAGAATCGACTCCCAGATTATAATGGCGGTGATCAGTGTGTGATTCTATTGCGTATATACATATATTGTATATGCATATTGTATACTGTACTGTGTGTGTGTATATATATATATATATATTGCAACTGTATTTGTAAAATTGCAAGAAAAATAAAGTAAAAATGGGAAAGGGATTTAACAATTATATGTGCAAGAAATTTTTCCATCCAGCATCACGAGATAATTTAAAACGAGTATGAAAATACAATATAGTCTTTTCTTATAACTAAAAATATTTTTATATAGTTTCCTTAAAAAATCATATTAAATCTTGTACTTTAAGTGACATAAGAAATATTTTAGGTTATGATTAAAAATCGATTCTTCACATAATTTAGCAATCACATTTTATTGAAATTTATCATATTTCCATATTCGGATCATGGTATTCCTCTTTTTGTTGTGTATATGTGAGGGAGAGAGAAAAAGAAAAAATTAATTGATATGTTTGTTTTTAATTAGCATTGATGTTTATAATTGTTAATGTGTTAATTTTAATCCACTTGTTAAATGGCTTAAAAGTAAATTCAAAATTTTTGAATACATTTAATAATTTTTTAAATAAAACTAAAAGAATATAAAAATTTTGCATTATATTGAATTAAAAGTAAAATAGTTTTTGAATGTACGATAGTTTCTAACAGTTTTATTATGCATAATAGATTACACAACATATATTTAGAAATATTTTACAACAGAAATTAAAAAATTAAAAGATATTAGTAGTATCGATTTTTTTGCATACCTATGTTCTCAAATAATCTTATAACAAGCAAAATATATTTCTTTATGTTAAATATATGTTTTTATATCAGGTATGGATGGCAGAACAGCAAGCAGAGGCTTACAAGAAGAAGCAGGAAGAACTAAGAGTACAATATGAGAAAGAACAAGATCTTCATAATAATAAGTAAGTTTACAATGTACCATAATAAAAATAATTTTGTTTCTAATGAAAAATTTTTTCAGAGCATTGCTCAGCAAAGAAAGCAAGGATAAACTTAGTGTGAACTTTATGTACGAACCACCTCCTGGAGCAAAAAAAGAAAGGGAAAAGGAGGACAATGAACCCGAATACAAGTTTGAATGGCAGCGGAAATATAATGCTCCAAGAGAAAGTTATTGCAAAGGAGATAGTGAGATACGAGATCAACCCTTTGGCATACAAGTAAGGAATGTACGATGCATCAAATGCCACAAATGGGGACACATAAATACAGGTAATTTAACAATATTTACGATATCAAATTTTAAGATTACTTTTTACTCTTTTAGAAGATTATCAAGTTATTTTTTAAATAAATGAATCTCTTAAACTTCATCTATTATTGATAAAGCAGCTTACTTGATGATAATTGATCTCATACTTATCTCTTATCACATCTTCAGCAAGCTGCTAGAAAAATTAATGGAGCAATTTTTGCTAAATAAACAAGTCCCTACCTTAATTATAAAATCTTGAATTAGTTATGAGTAATAATCTTGTAATTATATTAAAAAGCTATAAATATATAAAAAACAAACTTTGATAATAAATTATTTTTAGATAAGGAGTGTCCACTATATAGTCAAGCAATGAGCGTTGTAATGGCAAATAATAATTTGCAAGTATCATCTGCTCCAGATACTATGATACTTGTGCAACAGATGCGAGAAGATGGTTTGGCTCTGAAAAAGTAAATTTATATCATAATAAGTATTTGTGTGCGTGTGCTTGCATGCATATGTATATTTGCTAGCTTGTAATGTAGAAATAAGTTTTATTAAATAAATAGTGTAAATTATGAAGTAGATTATATTAAAAGAGAGTATAATAAATATTAAATTATTAAATTAACTTTTTATATATATTGCAGATCTGTGTTGGATGCACAACAGCATTTACGAATTCCAGAACATGAGCACCTCATGATCTCTGAAGATGAAGAGCAATCAGAATTGTCTTTTTTAAAATTGTTGTCAAAAAAGGAAAAGAAGAAATTATTATTGTAAGTTTATATATATATATATATATATATATATATATATATATATATATAAAATTGAACTATGTAATATATATAGTATATATATTCCCTTACTATATTGATAAAGAATATCTGAGAGTTAAATATCTTTAATACAAATATTTTTTAAATTTTATTAAATTAGAAGATTGTTTATCTTTATAATTGAATTACAGGAAGCTACAGTTATTAGAAAAGAAAAAACGCATCAAAAACAAAAGAAAATTGAAAAAGAAGAAAATGAGAAGTAATAACAAATCTAGCAGTAGTAGCAGTGATTCTAGTAATAATGGTAGTGATAGTGATAACAGTAGTAGCACACACACCAGCAGTGATTCAGAAAATTCTCATTCAAAAAACGGCAAGAAGAAGAGGAAAAAATCCGACTCTAGAGAAAAGTGTACTCATAAACAGAAAAAAAAACGAAATAGCGATGTGCATAAGTACAAACATAAAAAGAGGAATAGCAATGTCAAATATGATATGGATAAGAATCGCTACAATAGAGAAAAAAAAATTAAAAATGAAGATAAGAATAGAGACAACTTACACAGCACTATAAAATAAAGAAAAAACATACACATTATTAATAATAATTTATAAAATATAAATGTATTATGTAGTTATGAGAAACTAATAATAAAAACATGTTTATATATTATTTAATTTAAAAATGCATATCACAATTTAATTTCACATATGAGACAATGCACCACAGATTATATAAATTGATAACAGATGGTTTTCAATTCATGTGAAGCGTGTTGCAGCTGAAGGATTAATATCTGAATATTTGCACACATGTATATATATTAATGAAATAGATTGGAAATTAATTACAATATTTTATTCAATGATTGAAACATTTCTAATAACCACTTGAGTGATACAAACATTAATAAGTTTTATTATAATAGCATGCATTTTATTTTTACAAATCAATCAAGCGCATTAACATGTTATTGATATCTATAATCTTATAATTGTGTATAATCTTAATGTAATATATCTTTTTCGCAAAGATGATACATGGAACCATTGGCAATGTACATATATGTATATTACAGATGTTTATTAGATTCCTTTTTTTCTTATATAGCGCATTATTCAAAAAGTCATGATTTTTTTTTACTTTATTTTCCTTCATACCTTTTATAATATCATTAGTTTATCGTTAACAATCCGGTCTTGCATATATGTTTTTATATATAATGTACCAAAGTATATTGTGTGTGTGTGTGTGTGTGTATAAAATGTTAGCCACATTGCATGGCTTTGAACACTTGGGCATTTTGAAATCTGTTTGCACAATCATTTTTGCAAATAAATTACACTTTCAATGCGATACAATACTATAATTTTAGGAAGTAATATTGGATTGACAGCTATATGTACAATTAATTCATTAATTATGTTAATTATGTTTAACAATGAGACTCGATATGTGTATATATATAAATAGATAGATAAAACGAGAATACACTTATTATATTATAATTGAAACATTTCACATTTTTCATACTGCTGAAAATGATATAACAATTACAATTAATTCTATTAGAAAAATGCCGTTCTAAGTGCAACATACATTGTTGCTCTACAGATAGAATCACTAGAAAAAATTGACTTTACTCTTACATGTATGATACAATGTAAAATTTCCGCTTTTCTCTCTGCTTTTATTAAAACAGATTTTTTTACATAATAAATTGTGGAATATACTTATAGTTGCAAAACAAAAAAATCGCGGATTTCATATCTTATATAAGAATTCCTGATGATTATCTTATATAAGTATGAATCATTGTAATATCCAGAATACATAAATCGGAATGTAGAATTATTTTAACGAGAATCGATACAAATATAGCTTATCTTTTACATACAACACGCGCGCGCGCGCGCGCACACACACACACACACACACACGTACGTTTCTATATCTATTGCAAGAAAAAAGAATTACTGAAGAAAGATTAGAAAATTATAGAACAATTATAGAACATTTTCAATGTGTGTACAAGTGTTTTACTTTCAGCAAACCAGTTTCGTTCCAAAGCATAAAGAGCTAGAAGATTGGCTCGATTTAAAAATACAAAAAGATTCAATCATGCAATATTCTTGAAATAAAAAAAAAAATTGAAAAAAGATCTGTTTTTCTCTATATTTTTTTTATTCTAATACTTCTTTAAAGCACTCATTACTTTATATGAACTATTAGATATACTATTTGTATGTACTATTAAAAACTATTGCTAGCGAATTATGTTATAATAAATGATATGATATGATTGTGTGGTATTTGTATTACTATTAATATAATCTTCAGATTTGAACTGCATTTTGCTCGTAAATGTCTCATTAATGCCATAAATTTGTTTTTTAAAGAATGTACTTGTTCTTAGTATGTATTTACATAAAAAAAGATATTTTTTTTAATTTGTGCACAATGCGTTGCAGCACTATAAACGATTTGGTGGCTGGGCGAGATCTACCATTTCAGTGTCCTCTACGCTATTGGATCCCATCGTATGCTGTCTATGCTGTTGTTGAAAATCTAAGGATGGGTGCAGATGAACATCCATCAATTTAGGTGAAGAGAAACTGTGTAAACCAGTCGCTGCACCAAAACCAGTATTGTTCAACAATGTCCTACGCGGGCTTCTGGCGTTTACGACTTTCGGTTGCGCATACATCTCTTCCAGGACACTCGGTGCCACGTACGTGAAACCCTGAAATATCATGTTCGCAGATTCACTGAGAGTACTCTCAACCGGCGAATCAACCGGCACAGTCGCCGTGAATTGTTCGTCAAATTGCGACGTATCATCAGCGCTTTTCAGAGACGGCTTAAATGGCGGATCCAATTTCCGCGCGATTACGTCCTGCCAATTGATGTGTTTGAAAAAGTTATGGTTCTTAATTTGCTCGGCGTCCTCCAGACCGGAGCCCAATCTCTGAACAACTTGCCTCTTCAAGAGTTTTCGTATAAGATCGCGGGCGTCCGGTGTTAGGTATTGCGGAAGACTCAGTTTTCCTCGTAAAATTTTTTCGATAGTTTTTCTCCTGTCATCACCAGTGAATGGCGGCATTCCTGTAAGCATGTCAAACATCAAAGCACCTAAACTCCACCAATCCACTGCCTTACCATGACCGCTCCGAGTTAAAATCTCTGGGGCCATGTACTCTATCGTTCCACAAAATGTGTGCGTCACTGTGCCTTCTTGTATGTGTTCCTTGCAAAGACCAAAGTCTGTTAACTTGACGTGGCCTTCGGCATCCAGTAAAATATTTTCTGGTTTTAAGTCTCTGTATATAATTCCCTGATTGTGAAGATGTTGCAGTGCCAGTATAATTTCGGATAAATAGAAGCAAGCTGTGTCCTCTAAGAAAATACCCTCTCGGTCGAGGTATGTGAAAAGTTCGCCACCGCACAGATATTCCAAGATCAAATATAGTTTGCCACCAGTTTGGAAAGCGTACATAAGGTTCACGATAAATGGATGTTTTACAGCCTCCAAAATATTTCTCTCGGCCTTAGTATGAGCGGTATCTTTCTGATTTCGTATAATGGACGCTTTACGCAGTACTTTCATAGCAAAAATACTGCCTTTATCTTTTCCGGTGACTTTTCTGACTTGGAAGACCTTCCCGTAGCCACCCTCTCCTAAGATCTTGCATAATTCAAAATCCTGCGGACCAGCCTTTTCTTGACCAGGATTTACATTCTGTTCAGACAACTGAACTCTCTCCAAATTTTCGGACCTAAAAAGTAATTTAATAACTTTACTTTTCAATGACTAAAAAAAAAAGCAATTATTCTAAAATCAAATGCAATCAAAATACTTACTCTAATAAAGTGCTTACAGTTGCGGCATGATTATATTCCTCCTAAGAATAAATATATACATGAATTTTATATATATATATATATATATATATATATATATATATATATATAGAGAGAGAGAGAGAGAGAGTGTGTCAAAAGAAACAGAACCAGACAGTGCTTCACAATCAGTATAATTGAACATACAATTAAACATGAGAATGTTTCTCTAGACAATGTGCCTTGTAATTAAAAAAGTTCAAGTGTGTATGATATCCAAGTTGATAATTTTGTATGATATCCAAGTTGATAATTTTGTAAAATTTTAGTAAAATAAATTTTTTTATTCTATTTAAGATTTTTATTCCATTTTCTCAATTATTTTGTAAAACAGGTTCTATTTCTTTTGACATACCCTGTATATGAGTGAGTGAGTGAGTGAGTGAGTGAGTGAGTGAGTGAGTGAGTGAGTGAGTGAGTGAGTGAGTGAGTGAGTGAGTGAGTGAGTGAGAGAGAGAGAGAGAGAGAGAGAGAGAGAGAGAGAGTGTGTGAGAGAGAGAGAGAAAGAGAGAGAGAGAAAGAGAGAGAGAGAGGGGAGAAATTAAGTATCACTATTATAAATATAATTCAAATTTTATGAGACAGATATATTTTACCTCTCTGTTTTCGATTACATCGTCATCTGATTCGTCTTGATTTGTGGCATCTCCGTCGTGCAATTCAATGTCAAATACTCCTGCCATTCTCAGTATGTCAAACTCACATCGGAAAATTACAAATTAAGGAAGACGTGTTCACAATCTGTCAAGGTGTTTTACCGCAGGCAATGTTGTATGAAAATATGTACATAAGCTCTGTAGATATATATATATATATACATACATACATACATACATACGTCTACCCTGAAAATTGCGAGCGTGTTTAAAGGAGACTTACCTCGAATTAGGAAAATAAGATGTACGATAAGTCTCTTGTATTTATCAAGTTCTTTAAAACAATCGAAAAGTTGAAATGCCAAGTTTTAACAATATCCCTAAGCTCACATATGTAATTGCAAATACACGCATGAAAATAACCTGTTTTGAGGTTGATATCAAATTCGACGTGACGTTCCAATATATAGAAACATACAAGTACGGACACTGAGTTTTTACTTACGATATGTGAACTTTGACAGTAATTGTCACATTAAATACCAGAGGGCAGCAGAAGACATAGTGGAGACCTCTATCGGTCGGCCGTGAATTACAGATTTTCTTATCCTTTATTACGGTAAAAAAAAACTGAGAATTATAATAAAATCATGATATTCGTAATCAGTAGGATCGTCAGCAGATCTCTATAGAGCGATTTTCTGAAAAACAAGGTCAAAATAAAATTTCTAATAAACGTGGAGAATGTGCAACTAGCTATAGGTCGGATGCAGTTTGTATTTCATTTATTATAAATTTTTAAGAGCCAATATGCAAAATCTGGCTCTGTAGCGACCTGCGTAATTATATAAAGAATGTATTAAAAAAAGTTTCTTGAGGAAATATAACTTCTTTGAAGCTACATACGAAAACAGCGGATCTCATTAGATCTATATCTAACAATAAGAAGCAGCTCAGTAAGCACTGATAAAACATCAGCATTTTATATTTTATCTCATGAAACATGACACATATATTTTCACAATAAAAACTCATAAATCTCATTGAAAAAGTATAAATCTAAGTAATTTGTATATATTTTTGCATATTACATATGTATATATTTTACATAAATACATTGATATTCTCTCATTTATATACATTTCTCATACATTTTTCACACACATTTTGCATGCTATTTTATATAACAATTATATATCTTTGTTTTTTAACATAAATAATTATGAATGTTTACATTCTGAAATATATCTTTGATGCATATCTTATGCAAATTTATCAAACTTGACAATGTCCATAGTTGCCTATTGGGTTCAGTCCGTTTTTTTGGCACTTCGTGTTTTCCATGCAACCAGTAGATTCCAAGAAAAGTATAAAGAGAAAAAATGAACTTGTGAGGCTAAAAGAATAAATGCATACCAAAGCATGCCATATGGCAGACCCTGAAAAATAAATTATACGATATAGGTTTTTGCTTAAAATCTAAAATCAAAACTGTTTTTTCTTAATGAATAAATAGTCTTGTAAATATCAAACTAAATTGAATTAAAAATCAAATTTGTGAGCACAATTCCACTTGATAAAAAATTTAGTCAACTAAAGTTGACGACTCTAATAAAAATAATCATACCTTCCACAAATAAATATCTGTAGATTCACCCACACTTAAGTACGTCCAGACATCCTTAAAGTAATATACAATGGCATATATCAATGGACCATAACCTAATAAAACAATACCTATCATATATCTTTGTAGTGTTTTAATTTTATTTCTTTTAATTGCTGCGAGAGCCAGAAAAGATAATAATAAACTAATGCACCATATGTATTCCCACCATAATGGCTAAAATAGAAAAAAGAATAAATCAATTAGACGACAAAAGATTTATATTATGATTGAAAAGAAAATATGTGGAATATATCACATTTTCAATATATGTAAAAAATTGAGCAACCCAAGATATTTGTCAATAATTTTCTTAAATTTATTTACTTAAAATAAATATCCAATAAAATAAAGCATAATTAGTCTAAATTCTACACATTTACAGGATTGTGTTTATAAGATATATTTTTATTATACCTGTGGTATTTGTAGCTCTTCTACTTCTAAGATAAATATGTCTAGATAATCTAATATATCTGCAGAAAGTTTAGCAAGCATGACAAAAAATAATAAGTAGTGAAAAAATATACAATACTTCAGTCTTGATTTATTTGTTGCACTGAAAGCAAAAATAATATTTTAACAAGAGATAAAAATTACAGGAATTTTTATGTACACTCATATCATGTACTATACATATGTATGTGCGAATATAGCTTTCTTTTATAGATTATATTAATTAGTAAATATAAAGTTTACTACTTCTAAAGTTTTATTTAATTATGTACAATAACAGATTGTACTCTGAGTATTCAGTGCTAAGTGCTCTAATTTTATTGAAATGTATATATTTAGTGAGAAAAAACAAGAAATTAGGCATATTTAATCAAATGAAAATTTATATTATTGAGTTGTCAATGATTCGTAAATTTTACAATTAAAAAATTAAAAAAAAACCGCATTTTTTTTTCCCAAGATTTTCTCACCTAACTTGATAGTGTGTCGCAATTTTTTGCCTATGATTATAATCGCTTCCGTCCGTTCCTAGTGCCTGGGAAAGCGTCATTTTTGAAGCCATAATCGGAGTTCGTGCGGAAATCTTTTCCAAGTAGGATATAAAACTCGTTCAATCTGAGAACTGAAATCCGAGGCAATTTATATCACAGTTCATCAGCGAATATATTTTACTATTTTTAAACTTTCCGCAGCAAACGAGAAAATGAGAAGGCCTTGTGCCTTAGAATACCAAATAATACCTAGTGTGTTAGTTTCACTCAGTGAACTTGTGGCGCCTCGACAATGGATTATCACTAGAAATACATCCCTAGATCTAATCAGTCAGCAAGCTGATTAATCACTATTTTACTATTGAATTCAAGTTTTTTATTGGCAGAGACGATGCAATGACGTCATTAATCAACCTTGGATCGAGCAAATCCGTTCAAAACGAAAACGCTATTAAGCGTCTCTTCTTCTTCGTTTTTCTTCTTCTTTAAAAAGAGAAGAAGAAGCGCTTAAAGCGCGTAAGCGTCCAAAGCGAACGCAGCCGCTATCAACACAAGCGCGAGTACGCATATATTTGTAAACCGAAGCAGTGACTTCTCAACTCATTTCATTTATATCAAAACTTACCCTTCTTGCCCTTATCGGGGTAGCCAGTGCTACATCTATATATTCCTAAGTCGATGTATGAAAGCATTGTGACACCAAGTGTACGAGGAAGCGCTCGTGTAACTTTTTCTCAAGAAATTGAGACTTTATAAAATATAATACACAAATCACAATCATAATATGATCAAGCGATTGTACAATCTCCGATCTTCAACTTTAATTTCAACAATCTGATACCGGCTTAACGCTGCTTCCAAGTGGAATATTCTATTGGATAGTTTTGTTTGCACTCTTTTTAGAACTTTCAATTGAGATGAGATGGATACATAGGCGAGTGTTAAAGAGTGGACAAGCAAAAAATCCAAGTATAGAAAGTGCAAATAAAACGGATAGACCTCTTTTAGCTAAAATAGGAAATCAAGTTAAGAGTGAGTGACATTTAGCAATCTCTCAAAGAAGAATCATAATTGAAAAATTATTTAAAAAATTTTTAACAGTAGTTTGTGCGTTGTATATTAATCTCCTACTATAAAACAAACTGTTGTGTCACTTGATAAGCTGTCAATATCTTAAATATAAAACATTGCACACCATTTCAAGGAATTTAACAGAATGTAGTTCCGATTTAATGTTGTATTCCTTATTTCTGTATTGTGTATTTAGAGTAGATAATTTAAACATAGCGATATCTAATATTTTTGGAAGGCTATCCTCTTAACATTATACGAAGAATATTCTTGTATTTCGAATATAAAAATTAATGAATTTTTCCAGTTGTCGGAGATGATTATATCAGAATGATGTGCAATACTTAATATTAACAAGAAGTCTGTTAGTACAATATTAAAATATTGGAATCAAAATAGAAGTAAATTAAAACATAGAAATAATATAATATTACAGTAATAAAAGGATACATGTATCTAGTAATTAAATACAAAGTATTATATGTGCTAATGTTGATCCTGCATTATAGCCGTACAAAGGTATCATATTATATCATATTTATCTTTATGTATTTGTGTAATGATTTTCATGTATATAATATAATGTAGGAAATATCAATTAAGTATATAACAAATCGTATAACAAAAAGAGTTAAGTTTTAGTTAACTAGTTTAGTTAATTTGGAGTCGATTTTTCTTTAGTGGAAATATTAAGGCATCAATAATTTTCAAGTGATTGAAAAAGAAAGTGTTTTTATGAACTAAATACTGGAGAGCGTGTGGTAAATAGATTACAAGATTATATTTTTTAGCTAATTTTAAATAAAGTTTAGTAAAATTCTAATTTGAAGCTTAGTTAGAAAAATATATGATGCTAAACTGCGATAAATATTGAAATGTCAATTTCATATTTCTGCTAAAGAAAAATTGATTTTAGAATTGATTAGAGTTGGTCATTTAAAAAATAATGAGAAGTATAGAACACCTTAATATTATACCTAAATATAATATTAATTAAATTCTAATATTTATGTAATACTTATTTAATTAATTAGTAATTATATATAATTATAATTTAATAATTATATTGATAATTATAATACATATTAATTAAAATAGAATACTTACACATAAATATATAATACTAATAAATATAATATTATATATTATACTTTTAGTATCCTATACAGTGTTTTCAAAATATGTAAAAGCTAAAAAGTAATTTAAAGCTTTAATTTATTCCTTTAAATATCAATTTACACAAAAAATATGTATAGTTTTTTTACTTATTTGAATATGCACTTATATGAATAATTAATATAGTAGTTATAATATTTTTATATCTATAGAAGTTTTATATAGAATAATGGATTGTATTTATTTGTTAGGTATATTAGAGAAAAAAAAAGAGAGAGAATATTAATAGTCAACTAGATCTTGTGGATTACAAAGCCTCCAATGATGTTTTCTTCAGGCCTTAATTGTAATCTCTCTTTCCCTAGTTGTTTGGGTTATCCACAAGATAGTGAGGAATTGATCCCAAAAATGGCACGTGAGCCAATCATTCTTAATGTTTATGATATGGTAAGCCACCACTTTTTCAAACATATCACAACGAATAAAATAAATACCATTAAGAATTACTTTATTGTTGTATTAGTTACAAATTTTTATAAATTTAGTTGTAAGTAATTAGTGTGTTATAAGAAATTTAATATATTCAACATATGTTCTGTTGTAGTATTGGATAAATGAATACACTACACCTATTGGTCTCGGTGTGTTTCATTCAGGAGTGGAAATATATGGAACAGGTATGTATTCAAGAATTATGGATTATGAAATAAGAATTTGTGTGTGAAATGTATTCCTG
Organism: Lasius platythorax; assembly: GCA_963971435.1. Classification (NCBI taxonomy): domain Eukaryota; kingdom Metazoa; phylum Arthropoda; class Insecta; order Hymenoptera; family Formicidae; genus Lasius; species Lasius platythorax. The sequence goes on from OZ020537.1 coordinate 15,647,334, forward strand.
CTACAGAATATGCATATGGTGGACATGCTCAACCAAGAAGTGGCATTTTTGAAATCGCACCAAGGGTGGCCGAAGAATTAGGCGAACAATTTAGATATAGGTGCAATTTTTATTTTTCATTTTTTATATAAAGATACACTCTCTCTTTAAAAGATAAATGCTCAAGTAAGTCATAATGTCAATCTCAAGGTAATGCCATCTTTTATGTTATAGACAATCTGTTCATATTGGATATACAGATTTCACAGAAGAAGACGTTTCAAGAATTATTACAGAGTTAGGCAAAGATTTTAGAGGAGATCGTTATCATTTGATGAATAAAAACTGTAACCACTTCAGCAGTCAATTCACATTGGTATATTATTTTCCTTAACAACATTAATGGGTATATGGTATTATGGTAGATAATGTAATAAAAATTAATATATTTTAGATTCTATGTGGACAGGAAATACCTGGTTGGGTAAATCGTCTAGCATATTTCAGTTCATGTGTACCATTTCTTCAACGTTGTTTACCAAAGGAATGGCTAACGCCTGATGCTTTGCAACACTCTCTTAGCCAAATTAGTCATCACGAAAGTACACCACCATCGGATACTTCATTGTAACATTTAGTTAACATTGTTGAAGTGCACGGTCTAAAATACTGTAGGAGTTATACATTCTAGGTAATATTAAACATGACAAAAAAAAATGTTAATTAGAGCTATGACTTTGCCAAGATTTGAAAATTTAAGAAACTAAACCGTCAAAGCAAGGTACAAATTTGATATTGTACACTTGAATGCGACAGCTAATAATTAATACCAAAAAGATTGCCTTTGTTGCAACATGTCTCCTAAGATGGCAATCTGCAATGTCGCATGTGTTCTTTGTTGAATAATACAGTCAAGATACTATAGTTACATAATGAATAGTTAATTACATATAAATTCAAATTGTAATGAACAAAAAACTTGTATGTTAATGAAAACAAAACTTATTACATTAGAAAGATAATTACTAAAATTAATTTTTTTACAAAAGTTTTTATTTCTTATTTTTTACATTTGAAGCTGTAAAGCACTAAGTTTTAAAGTATAATGCATGAACATCAGATAGATATATACATTATATGTAAGAAATATTATATGCAATAGTTTGAATATATATTTAATGATCTAATTACTTTCTGTAATTTATATATGTATAGATTTTATATCTTATATATAGAAATCCACCGTAAATATTTTAAATAGCATATTCTGGAGGTGAATTAGAGTCGAAAATTCTACTAGGACAATGTTAATAGTGTCTTTTGAATTATAAAAGTTGGCCAATAATATAACATGAAATTTCCGCACTCAAGTTTATATACTCGTATTTTCTCATCTGTTCTTGATCTTTATAATTCAGCTAATATTAATTTTTACTTCATAGCTAATATTCAGACATCAATAATTCTGGAGTAATTAGTGATTAAAAATAAGAATATTTTATAAATTTAACTTTAGATATGCAAATTAGATTAAATTTTTTAATTAATTATAATTATTTATTATTTTAATTAATTACATTTTTGCTCTTAGATTTTGCTTTTGATTAAGTTTGAAATTACGATTTAGTTATGAAGATAAAGGTATAAAAGGATAAAGATAGACGGATCACGAAAAGTGATTTTTTTCGACATTTTCCCAGAGAAAAATCGAATCTAAATTGATCAAAGAATGTTATTAAATGTTAATATAGTAGTAATTATTTTTCGTGCACGTGTGTGTTTTTGTAAATTTAGCTTTGATAAATATTTACTTTAAGAAATCCCCCTCCCAATGACCTTGATCTTGATATACATATATTGTCAGACCCAAGATTCTGAATTTTCAAAAAATTTTTAACCATTATTGTTTATTAAAAAGTTATCAAATAAAAGTCAATGCAAAGCGAAGTTCGAACATGAGTAACATCCCAGTTCAAGCAGCACATTCATATTCGATTATTCTTTTCACATTCAACTGTGATTGATCAATTCTTTACGGCTTAAGGCTTACTACACAAGTTTTCTATTGGATATTGGATATCGACGTAGTATATCTGGCATTAGGGCCGGTATTCATAGTCCGATCTTATATTTAAGATCGTCTTAAGTCTGGTCTGAGGTTGACTTAAGATCCCATTCAACCAATCAAATGGCTGCGTAGCATTTCAAGCTCGGACTTAAGACAATCTTAAAATATAAGATCGGACTATGAATACGGGCCTAGATGCGAATTGGGCTGTGTTCCAAAAATAGGTCTGTTCGTGTTGCTTGCACTTTTTGTACTCGGTCTTCGCTTTCTCTTTCTCTCTAATGCCAGAATATATATTTGTTTCGTTTTAACAATAAGTGCAAAAAATTTTGGGGATTTCAGTCAACACGAACAAAACCTACATATTTGTTTCGTTTTAAGTGCAAAAAGTTTTGGGGATTTCAGTCAACACGAACAAACCTATTCACTGCCACTACTGGAAATCTATAGTATACGTACGTGAACTATAGATTTCCAGTATTGGCAGTGAATTTTGGAACACAGCCTTGAAAGCCCTCTGTAGAAACTAGACGTTTGTGAAGTATATACATAGAAAGTATATACATAGAAAAGCTATCCGACCTTGATTGGAAATAAAATATACAGAGAATTTTCGTGTAATTTCGAATTATACATTGCGATTCATATCGATATTTTGTTTATGTGCATTGGATATTCTTATTGTTTGGAGATTCTATTTGTATTCTTCGCACGTTGTTTACTTACGTTAAATGTTATTATATTTTACCATACCTTTTTTATGTATTTTAACTCGTACATAAAAGTTTCGATATTTGCTAATCGTTAATTTTTTTATATTATTTCACATTGCGGTAATGAAAATGACGAGAAGAGCATTAAACATTGAATTATTTCAATATTGTTTGTTACTATTATCTATATATGACCCGTAATAAAACTGCAAATTTTTATTTTTATTTATATTAAGATATATTGATGTTGGATATCTATTATGGAAAATAAAAATAGTAACAATTTTATTAGTTATGTGGAATTGGAAGAGCACAAGATGCAGGTAATTGTAATTATAAATTTAACTATATAAACATTTCGATTCACAATCAACATTTTTATTATAAACTCACTCGGAATTTCTTAATTTAGGAAATTGAGAATTAGACAAAATCAAATGTCTAATCAACATTTTTTTGCAGACTTTTAGCTCCAGTCGACGTAATTCATTAATTGAAAATAATATAAAACTATTACCAGGAGAAGTTCTTATTGCCGAGGCGCAAAGTGTCCTTATGTTTTCACCTGTCAGTGATCTGAAGCAAGGTATATCTGGTATTTTGTCAGTGACTAATTTCAAACTTACATTTATTACCAGCGATGATTCAAACGGAGAGGTAACAACCATTAATTTTATAATTATTAATTATTAAAGGGCAAACATCTAGGCATAACTTATAAGGAATTGAATAATCTATATTACAGGATACTACTCATCAGCAAAACCATTTGTACGGATATACAGATACATGTTTGACAAATATCGATGAGATCTATATAATGGTAGGTGATAAGAAGAGAAAGCTAGTCCCTGGAAGTACTGTACCATCAAAAGTAAAAGGAATATTTATTATTTGCAAAGTGAGTTTTTCACTTTACGATATAAGAATTCAATGTAAATTAACTCTTCAATTAATATTAAGATCACACCGTAACTAAAAAATATAAATAAATATCAAAATTTAGTTTTCTTTGAGTATATTAGTTACTATTATTATAAAATTAAATTTTTTTATACAGGGTGTTTCATTTTAATTAATATAGTCGAATATATCCGAAACTATGGCTGTAACGAGAAAATATTTCATACAAAAAAGGTTTCGAGGCAGAAAAAATTGATAATCTTGAATTTTAACTAAGGTTATTTTTGAAGGTCATTTGAAGGTTAATCTAGTTATTTTTAAATGGAACCACCCTAATTGTTTTATATAAATCGATTCAATATTTGGCATAAAAAGTTATAAGGATAGGATAAGGATGGCCAAAAAGTGAATAGTTAACGAGATATTTTGTACTTTAATGTGACAATTTTATATAAACTAAAAAATATCTCGTAAAATATTCATTTTTCAATGATCTTACCTGAATACTTTCATGCATACAATAATGAGAAGATTCAAGTGATGTAAAGAAAACACATAGTTATTTTTAAGAAAAAATATGTAATTGCTAATTGCAAATGACCTTGAAAAATAACCTTAGTTAAAATTCAAGACTATCAACTTTTTTCCCCTTTGAAATCTTTTAACTTTTGTATGAAATATTTTCTTGTTACACCCATAGTTTCAGAGATATTCGACTATATTAATTAAAATAAAATACCCTGTATATCAGCTGCACATGGTTGTAATGTGGTTTTGTATGTATTATGTTATAAATTACAGAATCTAAGGACATGGTCCTTTTCTTTTAAATTTTCACCAATTGGACATGGTAAGAATCTCTTGACTGCATTACTACATCATGCTTTTCCTAGTAGGCACCAGCTGTTATTTGCCTATGATTACAAGTTAGTATCATATACTAAGCATAGAATATATACAATTGCATTAAAATTGTAACAAAGAATTTACAAGATTTATATAATATTTAGCTTGAAATCAATTTTCGTTTGTTTATCTTTTATTGCAGAGAGGCTTATTATAGTAGCCTTGACAAAAATGTTCAGTTATTTCGAGATATTTTGGATTGGCAAAATGAATTAAATAGAATATTGTGTAGCGATGAAATAAGGAAAGGTTGGAGATTATCCATGGTTAATGCCAAATTTCAACTTTGTCCTAGGTAGTCCTTGTTCATCTTTCTTGCATATTTATATAATTACATTTATAACATTTAAAGCACATAAATAGTTTTATTTTTATTATGTATTGTTTATTTATAGTTTATCACAATACATAGTTGTGCCTGCATCCGTGACTGATAGTCAATTAACAAACGCAGCTCAACATTTCCAAGGTAATAGACCACCAGTATGGTCCTGGACAAACTCGCATGGTGCGGCATTAGTAAAAATGTCTGAATTGGTGCCAACGATAACAGAGAGAATACAGGAAAATATTATGTTTGAAAATGTTCGTAAAAGCCATCCTCAAAAGATGCCTCCAGTTGTTATCGAATTGAATAAAGAAATTAATGTCAAGTTAATAGCAGCAAGTTTTACTAAATTTATTAGCTTATGTTCACCAGGTAAAATCTTAAATTACATTGTACGTCTTAAATGTGTGATTTTTCACAGTTTCTAAATATATATTTTAATAATATATATATTTTTATATAATATATATATTTTTTTTTGTATATATACAAGGTGTTTCATTTTAATTAATATAGTCGAATATTGTTGAAACTATGGCTGTAACGAAAGAATATTTTATATAAAAGTTTCGAGGGGGAAAAAAGTTGATAATCTTGAATTTTAACTAAGGTCATTTTTCAAGTCATTTGAAGATCAATCTAGTTTTTTAAAATGGAACCACTTTAATTTTTTTATATAAATCGATTCTTCGCAATATTTGGCATAAAAAATTATAAGGATAGGATAGCCAAAAAGTGAATAGTTTGAGATATTTTGTACTTTAATGTGACATAATTTTACATAAATTATAAAATATCTCGTAAAATTTCATTTTTCGATGATCTTACCTCAATACTTTCATGCACAAAGTAATGAAAGGATTCAAGTAGTGTAAAGAAAACACATAGTTGTTTTTAAGAAAAAATATGCAACTGCTAGTTGCAAATGATCTTGAAAAATGACCTTAGTTAAAATTCAAGATTATCAATTTTTTCCTCCTCAAAACCTTTTAACTTTTGTATGTAATATTTTCTCGTTACAGCCATAGTTTCAGCAATATTTGACTATATTAATTAAAATGAAACACTGTAGTATATAGTATATACACAGTGTGTGCATGCATCTAATTATGTATATCTGTGTATATATTTCAGAAAATATCAGACAATTCTGGATTCAAGATAATAATTTTTATTCATTGTTAGAAAATACAAAATGGCTTAAATATATATCATATTGTCTACAAAAGGCAGTTGAAGTTTGTGAACGTCTTAATTTAGGAATTTCTGTTATCTTGCAAGGTAGAGTTTAAAATAATGAAGCATTATATCAAAAACCTCTTTATTTTATTAATAATGGTAATATATATATAGTGTAATAGAGTAATAATATATATGTTAGTATGCATAACACTAATTATGTGAAATGGCTAATATTTTGCTAAACAATGAAGATAGTGATCTGAGATATGAAGATAATGATCTATAATCAGAAATCTTTTTTTAGAAGGTGCTGGTAGAGATTTATGCTGTGTTATATCAAGTTTAGCACAACTGTTGCTGGATCCTCACTTTCGTACTATAACCGGTTTTCAATCATTATTACAAAAAGAATGGATTGCTGGAGGCCATCCATTTTGTGATAGATTAGGTCATATTGTAAAATCTAATTCGGGAAAGGTACTCATAATATATCTCATTTATTTTATAAATACTTAAAATGCTTAAAACAATATGTTAAGAGTAACAAATTATTTTTTATTTATATAGTCTCCATTATTTCTTTTATACCTCGATTGCGTTTGGCAATCATGTCAACAATATCCAACGGAATTTGAATTTACGGAAACATATTTGACCACATTATGGGATACAGCACACATTTCCATTTTTGATACCTTTATCTTCAACTGTGAAAGAGATCGGGCAGTGGCAGCTATGGTAATACATATCGTTTTTTATTTAGATCTTTGAAATTATTCACTGCTAAAAATATCCTAGACTTATCATAAATAGCTTTAATATTATGTCCTAAATTTTCAGGATCCTAATACTCCTCTTGTACTTCGTAGCGTTTGGGATTGGCGGGAGCAATTCAACGATCAGGATATATTGTTATTTTACAATCCTTTATTTATTTCTCATAGTATCAAGAAGATGGAGAATAGGACAGTTATAAAACCTTTATATGCTATTTCTAGTTTAGAACTTTGGACGCAATGCTACTTTCGTTGGATACCAACACTTGAGATTCGTAATGGTGGGCAAAGGCATATTGAACTTCATATTAGATTACTACAAAATAACATAAATCAACTTGAAATAAATGTAAACGATAATCGCGGCTTACCCGTAGATAAGATCGTAGATAATATCTATTCTCTTCATACGAATATCGATAGCTTTTATCCCTTTAGTAATAAAAGATCGAGAAATACTATTAGTGCGCCGATTATGAATAATTCAATCTTTTTAACAGAGAGCTTATTAGACGCACAATCATTAATAACTACAACCGACTGATATAGACTGCTATTTCAATATGGTTCAGAATGTACCTGATTACATTCCCTTTTCTTTAGCTGTGGATAGCGCAAAATTTTTCAAATTTTTCCTTAGTGTGATAAAAATAAAATAAATGTTATTTTAAAGATTATCAGTGTTTTTTATTGATATTTTTTAAAAAGTTGGAACATCCATAAACAAAGAGAAGGGCGGTGTTCTATAATTACATTATAGACATTTAAATTATTAGAGGTTTTCTGAAACACTCAATATAAATTTGTTATAAAATAGAAATCTTATGATGTGTTGAAAAACTCGGAAACTTAAAGATAGAGGAATGTATACAATGAGCAATATATTTTTGATTCTAATAAAAAGAAAAATGAATAAATAAATAGAAAGAACAGCTTTAGGAGTCGAGTGCTGTTAAAGGTGTGCAGAAATATTTATTTAATCATTGCACAGAGCAAATTTTTGATATAGTCGTTCTTCCTATTTAATTATTTAAGAAAAGTAAAATTTTGCAAATATACTTGTACAATTACCTCACTTATTTTATATTAAACCATTTCTTTTAATTCAATATATTAGCTGCAATACAAATCTATTGATAATATTGAATATAATTTTTAATATTGAATTTTAAAAATATTTTATGTCCATTAGATTTATTTTATTTTAGAAGTGGCATAAACCAAATTTCGACACAAGAAATTCACAAGAATTCAGTTAAGCTGATAGGGCTGATGAATAATATCGGAATTTTATTTATGTCACTTCCACAAAGTATACAATTTAGTTGTATTAATATTTCTGTATTATATATACATCCACATGATAAAATGATATAACATATATCCTTCTTTAAAAAAATAAATATATAAATATAAAAAAAGAAATGTTTTCTACAAATTTCTATTAATTAAAAAAAGATTATATGTAGATGGAATCTAAGTTATAAAAGATAATGCTGATTGATTATTGTTTATCTTCCATCAATGCTGATAATCTTTCTTCATACTTTTCAGCAAACTTACTATCTATATTCTTAATAGCTGCCGACAAGGAATCCTTCTCATTTTGCGACCAATTGCTACTCCACTCTTTAAAGAGCTTGACACGACACTGGAACAAGCTCGGAGGTCTATCAGACCCTTCGCAATCCAATTTCTCCATTCCAGCAACCAGCCCATTTACAAGCCCTGGAGGGCCACAGTTTTCCAGCAATACACTCAGGAAATCATTTCGCTGCATTTCGGACCATTCTTGAAACCATTCTATCATGTAACGTAGTTGAGCTTCATTTGACAACATGGTAGACATGTTTATGCTTAAAAAAACATAAAGATGTCAATAATCAACTGCTAATTTTAACAAGGACAAAATATGTAGATTTTATATAGCATTTTATATTTATTTTAGATATATGTATATTTTTAATTTATTTAAAAAACATTTAAAAAAAATATATATATATACATACATATCAATTTATTATAAAATATATTATAAAATATTTATTATAAAAAATATATATATTTTTTTTACCGTACATTTAACGCTAAACGCGACTGTCAGCTATCAATCTTCCATTTACATCACATGCGATTTTTGTTAATTAAACAAATCAGACTGATGGCCGCATTTACCGCAAAACGTGCGAAAAGAAGCAGCATATAATCTCTGTAAAAAAAAAAAAAGAAAAAATTTTGGCAGGTTAAGAATATCATTTGATGTACAAATGCAACGAAAGTGAAGAAACAAATAGCTTGTTCAGACGATCGACATAAAATATGCGGAAAATGGCAAATTACCAAATTGTATTTCAGTCTGGGCAAAATTGCGTGCACTGTCGTTTCGCTTAACAATTATCGTTCTAAGAAGCGCGTGCTATCAGGTTTTAACCATTTATCGTTGAACACGGCAATTCCGATAAAAATGCTGCGCTCTCTGAAACGAAACAAGTGGAAATAGGGATACGGGTAGTGGCATTCGAACGCTTCATTATAAAACATTGAAAAAATAATATTTATTAACACAAAATATACAGAAAAATTAAATGCACAACTTGCATTTTTTGGGGTTAACCTCTTCTTCTTTCTCCGCGTCGGAATCCAATGCGATATCCGAGAAAATTGATTGATTCGTCGTTTCTACGCAAATCGAGCGAATTATAGACGTGAAGAGAAAGAAAAAAAAATTTAATTCGACATCTCTATATTCGAATTACTTTGTTCTCCGCTAATCGCGTTTCGCTGTTGAATCAGTGTGGTTAAAAAAACATTGATTTTAGATTGCACGTCTCGCAGATTTTGCAGCAATGTTTTCAGATCATTCTTGTTGGATTGGATGGTCTCGTGTTCATAGACACATACTTCCTCATCGTATATCTTCACCCCTACACCAGTAACGTTCATCGCGTTTCAAAAAAATTTGGATGTGTGTGCACGGACGCGTGTTTTCAGTGTGTGGCGCCCCGACGATGATTATCACTAAAATCTACATCCCTAGATATGATCCAGACATGCGATTGGCCAACGCGAGCCGCCAACAGTGAGCTCTAGAGATACTATAAGAGAGATCCGCGGATCCGTTAACGATTTCTGATTGGCTCCCGTCGCTTGGGGTATAACCGGAAGTGTGAGAGAGAAAGATAGATATAACTGACAGAGAAAGCCTAGCCGACCTAACCTGTAAAATTATTTTTGTAATTTCAAAAATAATTTTTTTTTGTTTAAAATAAAATAGGTGAATGAATCAGAAATGCCTAATAGTTGCTGTGCCGGTTATTGCACTAATACGAATAAAAAAGGTTATCAAATGTGTCGATTTCCAAAAGATTCGGAAAGAAAAAAAATATGGATCCAGAATATGAACCGTACAGATTGGATTCCAACTTCAGATGCAAGATTATGTGATGTAAGTTATAATCAAAAGCAAACTGTTATACCAAACTGTTTTAATTTTTGCTGAAATAAGTTTTGTAAAAATATTTTAAATTTAGAAAAAAAAGTTCAAAACTGTTTAAATATACTAAATCGAGACTAAATTGACTCTGAATATGATGAGAAAAATATAATTGCACATTCAAAAAGTTATATATATTTTCTGTGCAGGTCCATTTTGCCTCTGATATGTGGATGACAAGAAAAGATGGCTCACGCAGAGTGAAATCTGATGCAATACCAACAATATTCGGTGAGAATTTGGCAACATCTACACTGCCCGACATTAATTCGTTCCATATCCCTAGCAAATTTCTATAGGATATGTCACATATCTTATAGAAATTTGCTAGGGAGATGGAACGAATTAATGTCGGGCAGTGTACAACAAGGCAGAACACAATGACCGAAGCTGCAGAGACTGATGTGTTTGAAAATATTTCAAATGAAATGGAAGAAGAAATGAAAATCAATAAAGATATTACCGAAGAAGAAAAAAACAATGTATTAGGCATTTCATCTAATAGAACAGAAACTTCAGATCCATATGTTTTACAACGTTTGGAGCAATTGGAAATGCTTTGGAAAAAAAGTGAACGTTTAAGACTGCAAATGAAGAAAAAATTACAACAGGCGAAAAGGAAAATCAAGAGACTTTAAGTTGAAGTACGTAATAATAAAGTAGTTTCTAATATAAATAAGATTTTCAATGAAGATCAGTTAAACTTGTTGTCTGGAAAGTATAAAAAAATACCAAAATGGTGCAATAGTACGTTGATAAAAGCTTATAAATTAAAATTTGCATGTGGCACTGCGGGTTATGAGGAATTGTTAAAAGCAAATTTCCCTCTTCCTTCTATGCGCACTTTAAGTGAAAAGTTAGAAAATCTTAAATTCAAAAGTGGGATAATTAATGAAGTTTTAGAATTTATGAAAATTAAAATTTCTGGATTCGAGAAGGAGATTGATAAAGATTGTACATTAGTGCTCGATGAGATGAGCATTACCGCTGGTACTTTTTATGATGCATCAACAAACACGATCATTGGCAACGTTACATTGCCAGATCATGATACAAGTATTATTGCTACTCATGGTCTTGCGTTTATGTTAGCCGGAATTGCTTCAAGATGGAAACAAGTGGTTGCGTATTATTTAACTGGTAATAAAGTAAACGGCGAAAAATTTAAACCTATAATTGAAACAATTATAAAAAAAGCTGAGGAAATTGGTTTAATTGTTCATAATGTCACTTCGGATATGGGACCAAGCAATCGAGCAATGTGGAGAGCGTTTGGAATAGAAGTTTCAAATATTATAATTAAAAATAGTTGTAAGCATCCTTGCTCTAATGATAGGCTTTTGTACTTTTATTCGGACGTACCTCACGCTTTAAAAAATATTAAAACTGGCTTTATAAATAATGAAACCATAACCATTCCAGATTATTTTGTTAATAAGTTTGCATTGCCTACAAATGTAGCTAATTCTAGTCATTTAAACGATGTTCTTATAGCTGATAAAAATTGTGATATTAAGTTAGCTCCTAAGTTGAAATCTGAATATTTGTCTAGAAATAATCATTTCCAAAAAATGCGAGTGAATACGGCTACAACAGTATTTAGTGATCAAGTAGGGACAGCTCTTGAATTGTTAGCAAACTTAAACGATGCCAGGATAACGACTGCTTGGTTTATTAAATTTATTACTCGATGGTTTCGAATAATGAGCGGAAGAAATTTATATTTAGCTTTAGGATTTAATAACATAGAAAAATTTGAAGAAACAATCGCTTTTCTAAATGAAGTAATTGAACTTTTCAAAGGCTTAAAAGTAGGACAGAAGGGAAATTGGAAGCCTTTTCAAACAGCTGTGATAATGTCTACAACGACCGTTCTTCAATTAACTTCATTTTTATTGCGTGATAGAGGTTTTAATTACTTTTTACCTTCGCGTCTTTCGCAAGACTGTATTGAAAACTTATTTTCCGTAATAAGATCAAAAAACGTTATTCCGAATGCATTTCAGTTCAAAAACAATTTAAAATTGATTAGTATTTCTCAATACATGAAGAATATATCCAATAGTAATTATGAAAGTGATGATAGAGAATTTTTTTCTGAGTTTTTAGATATTTTAATGGAAAACAGCAAGTCTGTGAGCAAATCTGAACAAGTACAAGTCTTTTCTAATATAATGTCACAAAAAATTGTTATTTTTTGTAAATCCTGTCACGTTCAACTTTTTTCTTCAAATGACAAAAATATTTAAGACCTTTTATCCTCATATTCGAGTACAAAAACATGTAAACCTGAAAGAATTCTTTATAAAATTATGTAACCAAAGCACTTTTTCTCTACCTGCATGTCACAATTTAAAAGAAAAAATTATTAAAAGGTTTATAGCATTTAAATTAAAAAATTGTTCGCAAGCAATAACTCCATGTAATAAAAATGCAATACGTGCGAGCAAAAGCATGGTAATGCATGCATATATAAAATAAAATTTTTTTCTTATAGATTTGACCTTTTTTATTCTTATTTCCTGTTATTCGCATGCTACTTTTATTTTCATTGCTTGGATACTTTTTCTGATAAATATTTCTAATAAATTTCAATTTTAGGTACAATCTTCGTCTGATATACATCCAGCTATTAAAGGAGATCAATTTCATCCTTATAAATAGGATACGAGACACAACTGCAATTAAAATGACAAATTTGGGCCTCGGACAATCAGATCAACACTATATACATTTTTCCAATCAAGTTATATATTATTATAATTGTACATCAACACTATATACATTTTCTCAATCAAGTTATATATTATTATACAAAATTGTACATCAACACTATATACATTTTCTCAATCAAGTTATATATTATACAAAATTGTACATAAGTAAATAGAGACGACAAGAAATAAATAATAAACAATTGTATATAAAAATTACATTCAAAAGTTAATTAGAAATAAACGAAATTATTTACATATTTTTTATGAATATTATTGCAATACTATTCTCTATAATTTGCACATATTTTTCTACGAGTCTAAATACAATGCTTAAATTATATTTATAATACATAATGTGTATATAAACATAATATATATATATATATAATAATATATAATTTCTTAATAATCAATTTATATTACCTAACCTTACATGGGAAAATTGATGAAATATATGTGTGTAAACCTTTTTTTTTAAATATATTGTGTTTTAATATTCATTTTGTTCACGATTATTAAATATCAATAACTACAAATAAAAATATATATATATTGTATTCTTGCATTTACAATCAAAATAAACCGCCATCGAAAACGTCATATCCGATATCCGGTTTTACCCCAAGACGGCACATCCGCGGATCTCTCTTATAGTATCTCTAGTGAGCTCGATTACACGTCACCACTGATCTATATATTATCTGGATATAGCTGGGGTCCTATTACGGTTTTTGAAACGAGGTAAAAATTACAAAAGTGAGTAAATTCACTAGATTTCGACAAATGAAATTGTAGATACTCTAGTGAATTTCCTCACTTTTGTAATTTTCACCTCGTTTCAAAAACCGTAATAGGCCTTCTTCCACTGCGTAAACAAAGAGATACGGTTTTCTATAGGAAATACAGGCAATGCTCGGTCTATATATTATATGTCTATGGCTTCTAGTACAGAAACTATAGGCAATTGTCAGTCCATATCTATAAGATCAATGTCTGGACCAAATCTAGGGATTTTATTTCTAATGATAATTGGCTCGCGTTGGCCAATTGCATCTCTGGATCTGATCTAGAGATGTAGTTTCTAGTGATAATTGGTTCACGTTGGCTAATCGCAGCTCTGGATCAGATCTAGGGATGTAGTTGATAGTGATAATCCGCTAAAACGTCACAAAGGTCTAGTTTACACCGAGCACTTGATACGCGTATCAAGTAGTGTATTTGAGCTGATCAACCAATAACTGAACCAATGTACTAGTTATTTACTATTTGATACGCGTATTAAGTGCTCGGTGTAAACTAGGCCAAATGCACTAGTCAACCTTGGGTCCGTTCCGAGTTACGCATGAAGTGCGTAGACTGCATAGAAAGTCGTTCCGATTTAACCAATGCGCGCATTGGAAGCGCTTTGGTAGCGCTGAGAATTCCCTAGATTGTACTAATCGTACTGAATTCTTAGCACTCCTTCCAGCGCATTGACTGCTTCTATTTCGACTTGAGGCAGTTGATGCGTCTGATGCGTTTATGCACTCTATGCGCTTCTTGCGTAATTCGGAACGAAAGTCCGTTGTCGTTCATGATTCGTGAACGTGAACGGACGTGTTTGCGTGTTCTTTGTGACCCTATTTTTGCGTACTTATCAAGTCCTCTAGTATTTGAATAACTTTACTGGTACTTCCATATAAAGCAAATTAATATTAATTAACCAATGTATCAATTACAATTCGTTTGTTGACGTTTTGCACGGCGTCCATTTTCAATTCGCATTAGTGCGCAGGTAACCGTTCCGAATAACTAAAGCGCTTCATGCGCATTGACAAAACGGAACGATTTCAAAGCGCTGCGCAACAGTAATGCAGTCTATGCGTTTCATGCGCAACTCGGATCGGACCCCTTTAATATGGCTATTAGCAGAGAGAAGCCTGAGAGCGGCCATGCCGGCGATTTTCGTGAGACGCTTTTACTAGGCCGTAGAGCAGCGCCATACATCCACTTTTAGGAATTGGAATCACTAATCCACATCCACTTTCAAAACTGTCGGTCATTTGGTTCATGTCCGTGCTAATATACATCCACTTTTCGATACTGTCGATCATTTAGTGGTTCATGTCCGTGCTACATCCATATATAATTGTGGATCAAAAATATATATATCGAAACTTCATGAACTTATTAATATGTTTTATTAAATGCGTGTAACGTTTTAGCATTCTAGTATATAATACGATATAAATACAGCGATATAAATTATTATTAAAATATTTTTACGTATATCCGCATGTGCAATGAAATAAATTTTTTCTTAAATCAATTTTTCTTAATAAGTCTTAATTGAATATATAGTAGAAAATATCTGCAATAAATTACTTTTACTTTTCTCTTATTCTTAGAACAAAGGTATCAAGCATTTAAGCAATCATGCATTTTAATCAAATTATGATTTAAATTTATAGCTTTTTATATTAATTTTTTTATATTAATTTATTTTTTACTTATTATTAATTTAATTAATTTTTTATTTATAAATTCGATTGGATGCGAAGTCTTTTGAAAATAAACATATAATAGGTGCGCTCCGCTTGACGTTATATTTTCGCTTCGAAGACTAATTGTAAGATTCTTCACCCTATCTAAGGTTAAAAATTAATTAAATTAATAATAAGTAAAAAATAAATTAATATAAAAAAATTAATATAAAAAGCTATAAATTTAAATCATAATTTGATTAAAATGCATGATTGCTTAAATGCTTGATACCTTTGTTCTAAGAATAAGAGAAAAGTAAAAGTAATTTATTGCAGATATTTTCTACATTATATTCAATTAAGACTTATTAAGAAAAATTGATTTAAGAAAAAATTTATTTCATTGCACATGCGGATATACGTAAAAATATTTTAATAATAATTTATATCGCTGTATTTATATCGTATTATATACTAGAATGCCAAAACGTTACACGCATTTAATAAAACATATTAATAAGTTCATGAAGTTTCGATATATATATTTTTGATCCACAATTATACCACTAAATGATCGACAGTATCGAAAAGTGGATGTATATTAGCACGGACATGAACCAAATGACCGACAGTTTTGAAAGTGGATGTGGATCAGTGATTCCAATTCCTAAAAGTGGATGTATGGCGCTGCTCTACGGCCTAGTAAAAGCGTCTCACGAAAATCGCCGGCATGGCCGCTCTCAGGCTTCTCTCTGCTATTAGTGGAAATTGCGCGCGTTGATGCGCTTTTTTAAATACTAAGAAATATACATAAATTTAGATTTGTAACATTTTTAAATACTAAGAAATATACATAAATTTAGATTCATAAGATTTATTAATATTTATTCTCTTAATAAAAAAAAAATTTGATATATGATAATCTTAACCATCATTATTTAAACACGTTACTTAAATTGAATATTATGTATAATTTTAATACATATTTAACATAATATAGGTTACTTAAAATTAAAATTTAATTGTGACATGGTTAATACTAAAATATCAAAATAAAACAATTAAAACAATGGTAACTTATGCAATATTTTGGCAATCACTTGTACTCAAGTTTCCTAATTCTTCCGCTAAATCAGCAACGTCCTTTATATTCAAGAGATTTTTTATTTTTTGACTTATCTCTCGAGAATTTTTACTCTCGAGAAGAGGACAAAATTGATTGTTTAAAAAGAATAAAATATTCGGGGTATCAAAATCAAGAAATTTGTAATATATCTGAAACAAAAACAGTTTTAATTATTTCAAAAATATTTCATAATCTATTATTGTATAATTAAACTATTTTTATATTATTAATGCATATTGGTGTTTGGTATAAATTAATATATACATACATATGTACATACATACATGTATGTGTATATATATTTACAGTTTTAAAAAAAGTTCAGGACTTATAAGATACATAGTACTAAATTGAATGAAAAATGCTTAGTGAATATAAGTCGAAAAATCAACTATGTCAAAAGTAGAAGCAATTTTGGAGTCAGTTTTGGTAACGTAAATGATTTGCTTGTTTTTTTATATTTATAATATCTAATGTTCAAACAAGATTATTTTACTTTTTACATTGTTATTTTATTATCTTGATATGACAAATGTGTGTACATACAAAAGATGTTCTATGTATTTTCCTTTCATGTTCATATACATCTCATAAGAAAAAAATATTATTTTGCTTTGATATGAAATAAGTTTGCAATTTTGTGATACAAAGATGTGAAGCATATGTACAAAAGGATATATAGAATACTTTTTGAAAAAATCGTAGAATGAGTATATACAAGATAATTTTTTATTTTCACGTTACATGCAATAAATAGAAACAAGCAAATTACTTTACCAAAGCCGAAAATTGCTTTTAATTTTAACAGCTTGATTTTTTGTTCATTCCATGTTCATTAAACTTTTTTACTCGACTTTATTGAGATCTATCCTACAAGTCTCAAACTCTTTTTAAACATTCTGTACATATATATAAGAGACTATATATATTTAAATACAAACCTTAAATTTGTTATTCCCTGGATCTATCATAAGAGCTTTTAAAAAATATTCTGCTGCATTTGTTATGTCCTTATGGAGAGAATAGTAAGTAATTGCAATACCTAAAAGCATAGCAATTTGTCGTTCTTTGATTAAATGTTCATATTTTTTCAACATTCGCAATAAATGTGGCAATGGCTCCAGCTCTCCCGTTTCCCAACCATATTGTATGTACGAAAGTTCTGCTACAAAGTTATTGCATTCAGAAGCCTTTTTGAAATACTTTATAGCTTCCTAAAAACACACCATATACATATATATATATATATTAATCTTTTTTTACAAGAAAAAAGAAAAATATGACTCCGTTTATTAAAAATCTCTAAGCTAATGGAGTATTAATAAATAAATAAGAACTGTATATATAAGATAGATGTTGGTGCAAGAATATATTTCTCTAGAATACTAACATTTAATGAATTTTGCATTGGATTTAGTTCAATGGATATTGAAATAAAAATTCTTGTGTAATATTATATAGTTTGCATTTGTCTCTATTAATATCCCTTATTATTGTTAGAACTTTTTTAATAGATTTCAGAAATTAACGTTTAGTGTTATCTCTTATCAATTTTTTTTTCAATAATATAATAAAATTAATATCATTATGTTATTAAACTGTGACTTAGCATTTGGTTATTATACTGACCCTATAATCCCCGCACTGCTCATAAAACATTGCGGTGTAATGCAGATATGTAGAATTACTTGGCGCTATTTGCTCTACAGCATCTAGACATTCTTTCGCTAACAGTCTTTCATCTGAAACTTTTGCGCGCAGAAACATAAGAGCTAACTTTAATAGAACCTTATAATTAGTAGGTTTTGTTTTCAGAATTTCTTTAGCTATATGTAATACTTGTTTTTCATTAGCAGTTTTTCTCATCATATAATCTCTTACTCTGCTAAATTTATAAAAACTCTCCATACGCATTTGTAAATAATAAATTCCAAATACTTGATTCTTAGACATAGCGTATGCTATTTCAAAATGTTCTCTTTCTGCATCTGACACCTCAGATGAAACATTTATTGAACGCCTTTGACGCCTGAGATTCTTTCCAAGAATAAAGTGCCATAATGCACAATCTTGATTTTTTTCTACTGCTTTCCTAGCAATCTCAACTGCTTTGTTCATACCAAAATCATTTAAGCATGACCATACAACACTCTGACATCCATATAAAGTACCTAATTCTTCATTACTGAAATCATCTGTATCAATAATATTTTCCAATATCTCTTCTAATTGATTAATTTCTTCTGCGTCGTACAAAACAAAACATTTTGTAGCATAAAAAACATGTTCAATTGCTCTTATTGTTTGACATAATTCTTGCCTACAATAATTCGTAATATAATAATAGTAAAAAATCAAGTTTAAGTTTAATAGTAAAAGATCAATTTTAAAGTATTAATATAAATAAATATTATGTATCATACTCTTGTTGAATCTGCATCAAAACATCTTCAGCTTTTGCAATCATTTCTCTTCCTTCATCATCGTCTGCACTTAATACAGCTTTATAACATTTAAACAAAAATTTCATCAACAGTTCTAAAGGACAAGAGGCTTCATCGTCAATCGTATCATTTTTATCTGTATTATTACTATTAAAACGCATTATGGTATGCTTTATCATACTATCCAATATTTCCCAATTAAACGGACATTGTAATTTCAAAAGCTTTGTTTTTGTACTTGTTTCCTCTTGTTCATAGGATGCCATGTTCCTGACATGAAATCAATTTATCATAAAATTCATCTATTCATAAATTATTCAAAGAATTCTTAGATTGAAATGTGTGTAAATTACTTCTTAATAAAAACAATACTGCTAAAATAATTTATTGATTTTAATTGCAAATTTTATATTTTGTTTTTATTCTCTATTGTTCTGTTTCAAGTCGGAAAGAAAACGGAATATGTTGTACAACCTAAATTCATTTCAAATGCAAAAAAACAAATATATGAAAAACGTAGTTAAAACAATTTCATGTTTATAACTAATTACGATACAATCTCGTTAAATAGTGGCAATATCGCGATATATAAAAAACGGTACAAACCTTTTATTTTGCTAATATATTTGTTCATGAGGTATAGTACCACTGTGACGGGTTTCCACCATCCACCATTGAACTCTATACATATCGGGTGCTTTCCAATTACGAAGCACAGTGCTACACAGTGTGTCTGTGAAGTTGGCACGACGTTCTACGAATTTCAAAAAAATACTAGAGTTCTAATAGCATTTTTCATAGTTCTACAGTTCCTGATAAAAATTAAAAAGAGTTTCGCATTTCTTATATATTAAAAAATCGAAATTGAAAAAATGTGCGAATCTAGCACGACACCCTCCCCTCTAAAATACTAAAACGCGTTGAATATTATCACTTTTGGCAAGAGTTCTGGATAGTTTTGTTTAAGTTCAGCACATATATGCAATTTCAGATCGATATTTCATCAATTAACAATTTTTAATAAATTTTTAATATCCATGGAAAAGATATCTTTTAGGAATCTAAAAGATGTCTTATGCAACAGTTTCAGATATCTTTCAGATATCTATAGATGTCTTAAAGATATCTTGCAGAAATCTAAAAGAAGTCTAATATTTATCTTTTAGACAACTTATGGCTCTTGCAGACCAGCGCGATGACGCGACGCGCGATGCGCGATATCCAATCAG
Source organism: Lasius platythorax (assembly GCA_963971435.1). Classification (NCBI taxonomy): domain Eukaryota; kingdom Metazoa; phylum Arthropoda; class Insecta; order Hymenoptera; family Formicidae; genus Lasius; species Lasius platythorax. The sequence continues at coordinate 15,667,660 of OZ020537.1, forward strand.
CGTACAGCTTTTCCGAACGTCATATCCGTCGCACGGTCGAGTGCGACGTCGCGAAAAAAGTTGACCAAGTTCCAAGATTTGTCGCGCGCGACGAGCGATTTTAGAGTACTGACACAGTGTAGGTTATACTGTGGTACTGATGATGTCGTTTGGTTAACGTGTCGTGCATATATTTTAATCATCGACATATATATTGTATGTAATATAAAAAAAAAGATATATATATATATATATATATATATATTATATATATATATATTATATTATATATATTATATCTATTATATTATATTATTTTATATGTCGATGATTTTAATGAAATGTCAAAATATAAATAAACGGACACAAGATTATAAGGTTAGGTTTTTCCCTCGTCATCGCGTTTGTGTGAATGGAGGGAAAATCTTATTCTCGCGATTCGTCGCATATCGCGTATCGCGTGTCGCGCCATCGCGCTGGTCTGCAAGAGCCATAAGATATCTACAAGATATCTATAGATGTCTTAAAGATATCTTGCAGAAATCTAAAAGAAGTCTAATATTTATCTTTTAGACAACTTATAAGATATATCCTAGATGTCTTGGAAAATATTTTTTAGATGTCTTCAAGATATCTAAATAGATCGAAATCTATATTGGAAAACTAAATGACACATATAGCATGACAATGTTAAGTTTATTAATTAAAAGTTGCTGCATAACTGTTTGCAACAACTTTTAATTAATAAACTTAACATTGTCATACTATATATGTTAAAATTGTTTTCTTGAAAGAACTTGAACACTATTTTAATGTGAAAACATGGAAATATATTTAAAACTACATAGAAATATTACACATACAAAATATTAAACATTACGTATTAATGCTAAAATTACTATACTATATATTATTAATAAAAATATATATGTGTGTGTGTATATATAGATATATAAATACAAGTATATATATATGTATATATATCCGTCTCTCTCTAAAGCCTTTTCCACAATGCCAGGCAACAGGCAATAGGAACAGGAAATAAAAGATATTCATCAATAAGAGCAGGGAATAATATCTATTCTCTGCTCTCGTTAGTAAATATCTTTTATTTCCTGTTCCTATTGCCTGTTGCCTGGCATTGTGCAAGGGGCTTAATATTTAAGCTATCTAATATTAATGCTGATTTTCATTGTTGTTTCTTCCTTCTCCTTGCATCTTTTTCATCCGATATCGCATTTTATCACCTGCATGTTGCAACCAATTCCTTATATGTTTTACAATCAATGCAATGGAGCAATCAGGTGTCTTTTCTTTTACATAAGTCACAGCCCCTGTGGATGATATATACACATTTATATTAGTGAATATATTAGAAAAAATAAATATATTGGAAAATGTACTCTATTTATATAATATTAGTATTTGAAAAATCGTTAATAATAAAGTTATAATTCTTATACATGTCATGTACACATCACAAAGAATATAAATAACAAAGTAATGCGAATAGAAATTGAAAAGCAGATATATAAATAATAGATATATAAATCTTTTATTAAAGTACACACTTACCAATTATAGTGTTTGCAAACGTAGAATTTTCGATTGCAACAGTATTTTTTGCACCAGTCCAAGATAACTTGTGTCCCTCAAACGTAATGCAGGTTGTCAATATATTGGAAATCATTTTTTGTACTGTGTCACCACCAATATACTTTATTTTTTTGTACTGCAAAGAATATTATCATATATTATTAATGATATATTTATTTTCAATATAAGTCTTCTATATTCTATAAATTAAAAAAATTTTCTGATAAGTTTAAGATATTTTTGGGAAATCTTCATAAATTTATTATTTATATATGTATATTTATATTCATATTTATTCAATATTTGTTGCAGTTGTACTTTAATGTTATTATAAATTTATTTATTATAAATAAAACAGCAAACGACATATGTATATTATACACTTTATAAAATTACTGTTATTGTTCGTATTATTAATTCTTATCCATTTTTCATTAATTATTTATTTATTTAAATGTAATTTCTATAATAAAAAAATTCTCATATCTTATATTTTTCAGAATATTTCATACATTTCATTAAATTTATAAGGATTTTCAAAAATATCTAAAATTTTTTGAAACTACAATTTTTTTTTAAACATTATAAACTGAGATATTTCATTTCAAAATTTACATATAAAAAGTACTTACAAAGCATTTACGAATTGCTTCGTCATTTTGTAACCTTTCATTGAATTGCATATATTCCTCAACGGATGTCAATGGAAAATCAGGCATTAAATCCATCGTTATTTCTTCATTTTGTTCATTTCTTGGAAATCGTTCTCTTAAAATGGTAAGTATTTCTTGAAGGTTTGTCTTATTTCTACTTGCTTTGCGTCTCATTTTAGTTTTAAATTGTTCGACGTCTTCACGTAAAATATTTATTGTTTCATGTAAAGCATCTGAAATAAAAAAATCATTTATATTTATTCTATTACTTACTTTTTGATGCAATGATTGTGAATAAAACTTTATATTTTTAATGTTATAATAAAAAGAGCTATAATAAATTCATAAATTATACAATAAAAATATTTTATGAAAATAGTTATAAATATATTATATAATACTAAGTATATTTTATGAAAGTAATAATATATAAGTATATAAAAAGATTACGCCACAATATTAAAAATATTACTTATTAAAATTATTTGCAGTTTTAATTTTTTCATATTAATCACCTTTAAAGAAAAATGTCACTTACGTAAAGTTGTATGTATATCTTCGTCCACATTATTCATTTCTACATTCACCTCTGCTTCTATATCAAATAATAAAAATATATCCAAAAATGATTTAATTTTTTATTAAATTTTTATTAAGGCTCTTAGGTATTCGTCACAGCTATGTTACATTGTGACATCAGAGGCGAGAAAGTGCGTGTTAAAAATTCTTGTAGCATTTCCAAATAAAAAGATAAAATATCACTTTAGAGGGCTTTAATACACTTTTAAAATCTTTTACCACACTTTTATAAATTAAAACCTTTATTGCCATTAAACAGATATTTTAACAGTTAAAAATTTGTTTAAGTTGCAATTTTCGAATGTTAAACTCGAAATTTTATTACTATTCTAATTGTAAGTAAAGCATTAAAGATGGACATTTTTTGTGTCTTTTATTATGTTATAATAGCATATTGAAACATAAAAGATATTGGAAAAATACTTTTTTAAAAATATTAGAAAAAAGGTATAAATATAAGTATAAAAATATAAATGTAAATATAGACACACATTATAAAATAGACACATATTTTACATTCATTATACAGGATGTGTCATAACCCAAACAGCACCAAGTCGACTGTTAGTCGACTATCAGTCGGCAGAAGAAGTCAAAAGTCGACTTCAAAGTCAGACTGAATGTCAACTTATAGTCGACTAACAGCCGACAAATGACTCGACTATAGTCGACTGTCAGTCAGCTAAAAAGTCGACTTAGAAGTCGACTTTATGGCGATTATAAGTCAACCTTTAGTCATTATTATGGCAATTATATGTCAACCCAGTGAGAAATTATCAGTTGAAAAGACGTCGAATCAACGACTTTTCAACCGAGGAGATCGGTTGATATAGACGTCTAAAATTTGGTCGATTAGACGTTTTCGTGTCCTTCAAATTAGACCTTTATAAAACGTGAGAAATAGGATCGAAATAGACATCGACCTCTTTTTGTCTCTCATGTCGATCGCCTGTCGACTCGAACTGCGTAATGGACGTCAAGTCGATTTCTATCGGGCCAGATAAATTTCTATTTTATATCTTAAGTAGAAAATAACGAAATATCTTCACTTATTCGGACAGAAATTGTCCGAATAAGTGAAAACCGGACATTTATCTGTCCGATTTTCCAAAAATCAGTTCAATATCTGAATTCCCCTATACGGGAATCGTATCAGAAATTAAACTGATAGAAATAATTACATATGTTATTAACCGCATTTTGCAGGCTTTATATACGCTCATGACAAGAACTCGAATACGGGTATAGAAAGTGAATAATGCGCCGCATAGCGGTAAGCGAATAAACTACACTATTTTAATAAATTATATAAATGGCTAAAAGCTGCAGATTCTGCTCGCTTCCAGCTTTGTTTCGATGTAAAATTGACTGAAAGACAATAGAAATCTTATAGAAATATTCGCAATATTATTAATATTTCTGGCTGGGTAGAAACAAAATTTTCGATTAGTTGAAAAATGGTTTAAATAGACTAATACTAATTTCAACCATAAACGACATAGTCGTCTAATAGTCGTCCTTCCGACCTGTCATTTCTCACTGAAAACTTAGAGTCATTTATATTAACTATTAAATTTTTATTTTAATAGTGACATTTCTCAAAAACTTGATTAATTTAATTTTATTATACTCTAATTGTATAATATTGTTACAATAATACAATTAAAGAATAATGAAATTAAATTGACTGTCTTTGAAAATGTCCAAATTTAATTTTCTTTGCCAAAAAGATCATTTTTATGTTGTCTTTTTCGGTAAGACGAAAAGATATTTTTTAGTCGACTTTTCGCTTTGCCGGAAGACGATTTTAATTTTTTAAAAATAGTCGACCTTGAGTCGACTTACAGTCAATAGTTAAAGTCGACGATAAATCATCATAAAAATAGTTTACTAAACGTCGACTTAAAAAGTCGACTTCAAGTTGACTAAAAAATGTCGACTATCAGTCGGCAAACAGTCATTTGTGCTGTGTGGGAAGTCACGTTTTCTTTAAAGAGTTATCAAATAATCGAAAAATTTATGTGAATTATTATTTATATTTCAATTAAAATATCTAACTGTTTTGATAACAATAAATTGTTTTGTTAACAATAGATATAACATTAATTAACTAACAAATAGTAAGATTAAAGATATTCAAATAATTTGCTCTTATTGTTTGTGACAGAGATTATGATCTGAGAGACGTAAGAAATGCTTCAAAAAGTGGCTTATGGTATACATCCTGTATATAAACTGTATATTTATATCGTCGTATACTTACGTTGCGGAATTTACGGCTTATATTTGCTTTAATTAGTACTACCAAAGATTTCCTTCACAGTCTGCAAATGTGAATAATTGCACTGAACAATTTTCGTCGTACCGTTCCTCTAATCCAAAAGAAATTAGTACTACCGAAGATTTCCTTCACAGTCTGCAAATGTGAATAATTGCACAAAGCAATTTTCGTCGTACCGTTCCTCTAATCCAAAAGAAATCCTGTAACGGAAAGCAAATGACTAAACAAAATATGAAAACGATTATCTCTAACATGTCAATATCAAGTGACATTGTAAATATGTTTTGAATCTACCAACAAACATTAATGTATAAAATTTATTTTAAAAATAAATAGGCAATTTGAAAAAGAAGTTAAGTTCATATTTCTATTGTTTTCCAAAGTTTGTATGTAACTGCAAATTTTATTAACGTTGCTTGTTATTGCACATTATCGTTATAATTTTATATTAAAATTTTTAGAGGAAAAACATCTCTTAATTTTATCTCTTATCTTGTCAAAGTTAAACCATATATAAGTTATTCTTGACGTATATCAACTTAAAAATGTATTTTAGAAAAAATAAGTTTTTTAATTATTATAATTATTAGAATAAATAATCTAATCATTATGTTACTATTAAAATCTGAATCTATTTGGAGCGAATAACCCATTACATACTGTTCAAACTTGTATGGTGCGAATAGAGAGAAGATATAAAGAACTACTCGAGAAAGTGTAAAGTCTTTTCTGCGGATTCAAATAAATAAGATAAAGTAAATAAATTACAATAACATAAATTATCACATTATTTCAAACAATTCAAACAGATAAAAAGAATTTAAATAAATGTATACCTTGTAACAGTGATGTTTATCATCCAGAATGGATAATAAAAGACATCTTTAAAATATGACGAGCAGCAAATATTGGTTCGATGCAAGAGAACAGTGGTACCCAGAGAATCATTTTTCCTAATAAAATTTTTTTGTTTATATATATTATACAATATATATAATAGTAATAACAAGAGTGGTCTTTAGGGGTTGCGCACAATAAAAGGAGTAAGCAACAGGAATAAAGAATAGACAAAAAATTTTTTCTTTATTTCCTGCTCCTGTTTTCTGTTTCTTATACTCTGTTCCTTTTATTCCTTTTATTGTGCGCAGCCTCTTATAAATAGCAAAAATAGTATGACCTGTTTTTGGATCAAATGGCAGTTGTGCTAAATAATAACTCGAAGAAGTCCAATATTTCAATGTTTCCTCGAAAAAGTCGAATATTTCAATGTTTCCTCGAAGAAGTCGAATATCTCAGTTTCCTCGTCATTCTTATCACTAAAAAGAAAATATTTATTACAACTACATAACCTCAAATTTGTAACAGAATAATGTAGTTTAAAATAAATTATTTTATGTATGTAATAATATATTACATGAATATATTAGAAAAATATTCTTTATAATATATATCTTTATAATTTCATGTAACATTCGATAAAAATTTAATTAAAAGAGAAAGAATAATCGAAGTCACACTACTCATCTTAGGAAAGTCGTCCCTCGCAGAGATCATTGATCCGCATCCTACGGCAACTCGAGCTTATCACATTGTGAACACTCGCACAGTTTTACACATTACATCACTTTTACACATAATGACATTCACACTTTTGTCACTTATTCATACGCATCATGCGTGAATCGGAAACACGGAGTAATAGACAGGAGACAAAACTCCATTGTCTCAAACCTTGAAAAACGGTCCCATTTATTTTCTCCGCCAGGAGGCGCTTTAGTAGCATCTTACCCTGTCACGTGACCACGGAGTAAGATATATATATTATATATATATATGATATATATATTATATATATATGATATATATATGATATATATATTATATATATATGATATATATATGATATATATATTATATATATATGACGTGATAGGGTCGCGTGCGATGCCAGCGCCACTAACTGAATTGGGACCGTTCGTTCTAACAGAGTTTTGTCTCCTGTCTATTACTCCGTGATCGGAAAGCAAGATACCGTGTATGTTTGCTTTCTGCTAGTAAAAAATAAAAAGAGGTTGGGTTGGGTTCCAGCACGCGTAGTTCATGAATTGGCCGGCGACAATACCGCGAAAAGCGCCCATGAAATGAGACCATATTTTGACTCACCCCCACCATTGAAATACTAAGGAGTTCGGTCTCCTGTTCTCTAGTCTTTTTGGCTTTAATAGAAGTGTAACCCCGGTTGATTTAAATTATGTAACATGTTACATATATAACACTTGCTTTAAAATTAAATTATAAAATATATATATATGCATCTAAGAAATTTTAATGTTTGAGATATCTTTAAGATGTATAATAGATATCTTTTAAAAATGATCTTCAAGATATCTTTTAAGAGAAATTATTCAGATATCTTTAATATGTCTATTACAAACATGTTCAAGATATCTTTTAAGATGTCTTTTCGAACGTTTATAGATATCTTTTAGAAAGTCTACAAAGACATCTTCATCAAAATCTTTTTAGACATCTAAAAGATATCTAGAAAACATCTTTTAGAAATGTCGTAAAGATTTCTTTAATGAGACATCTTTTAGATATCTACAAGACTTCGATGTTATGTGGGCATGCCCAGCACGACATTTAGTGAAACTGTGTTGATTTTCGGCAGTTCTAACCATTGTTTTCGACAGTTATATAAGAGTTCTATGCTTTAAAATCATTTTTATAAAGAGTTCAGTCCGTTAGTAATTTTTTAAACAATTTTCAACAATTATGTCCAGCACGACACTTAGTGAAAACGTGTCGTGCTAATAATTTTCCGCAGTTCTAACGGTAGTTTTCGACAATTCTATAAGAGTTCTATGCTTTAGAAACATTTTTACAGAGAATTCCGACTATTTATTATTTTTTAAACAATTTTTAACATTTACGTCCAGCACGACACTTAGTGAAATGTGTCTAATGATTTTCCACAGTTTTAACGGTAGTTTTCGACAGTTCTATAAGAGTTCTATGCTTTAGAAATATTTTTACAGAGAGTACTGACTGTTTACTATTTTTGATTTAAATGTCAAAAATTGTCTAAAAAATAGCACCGCGAGGATGCATGGATTATCTTATATTAAATCCTAGCACCGCGAGGATGCGTGGATTATCTTATATTAAATCCTAGCATCGCGAGCATGCGTGGATTATCTTACATTAAATTCTAGCACCGCGAGGATGCGTGGATTATCTTATACTAGCTGGCGTTTGTTCCTCGCGCGCTTCGCGCGCTCGGTATGCATAGAGTCCTAGATATACAGAGAAGCGATCACGGTCACAGGCCCGTATTCATAGTCCGATCTTATATTTAAGATTGTCTTAAGTCCGAGCTTGAAATGCTACGCAGCCATTTGATTGGTTGAATGGGATCTTAAGTCAACCTCAGACCAGACTTAAGACGATCTTAAATATAAGAACGGACTATGAATACGGGCCTTACATACAGGTCTGGAAACGAAGCCAAATTTTGGTGGTGGGGGTAGCCCCCTTAGCGTCAAGAATTTCATGTCTCCGGCCGCCACTACGCGTCGCTTTTGGTTATGGTACCTGGTTAGAATACCTCACAAAACCTGGCAGTATGAACGTGGTATGAACAGTAGTCTGTCTGTTCCGTGCCAATAAATAAAGAAGAAAAAGAAGTACCTCACATAACTGATATTAATACATGATATTAATAATATATGATATTAATTCATGCACAGGGCGCTTGCGCTATCCGTACCTTAACTCGCAGCGCCGCCCTTGCCAAACTAATTCTCGGACGTTAAGAGGACCACCCCCACCATCTTCGTTTCCAGACCTGTATGGCTGCGGTCCGATTCACGCTCACAGCGCTATCAATCTATAGTCCACGTGACGTATCTATAGATTTGAGCGCGCTGATAGCGCTGTGAGCATAAATCGGACCGCAGCCTATGGGTCCGTTCCGAGTTGCGCATGAAACGCATAGACTGCATTACTGTTGCGCAGCGCTTTGAAATCGTTCCGTTTTGTCAATGCGCATGAAGCGCTTTAGTTATTCGGAACGGTTACTTGCGCACTAATGCGAATTGAAAATGGACGCCGTGCAAAACGTCAACAAACGAATTGTAATTGATACATTGGTTAATTAATATTAATTTGGTTTATATGGAAGTACCAGTAAAGTTATTCAAATACTAGAGGACTTGATAAGTACGCAAAAATAGGGTCACAAAGAACACGCAAACACGTCCGTTCACGTTCACGAATCATGAACGACAACGGACTTTCGTTCCGAATTACGCAAGAAACGCATAGAGTGCATAAACGCATCAGACGCATCAACTGCCTCAAGTCGAAATAGAAGCAGTCAATGCGCTGGAAGGAGTGCTAAGAATTCAGTACGATTAGTACAATTTAGGGAATTCTCAGCGCTACCAAAGCGCTTCCAATGCGCGCATTGGTTAAATCGGAACGACTTTCTATGCAGTCTACGCACTTCATGCGTAACTCGGAACGGACCCTATGTAAGACCGTGGAAGCGACACTCACGGACATGACCTAATTGGCTGTAAAAATCACGTGGTCACAGTGCCATTTTGTTTCCTTACTGGATATGCAAAATTGAAACTGTAAACATTATAAACATTTCAAACGAGAAAATTTATAATTTATAGTGCAATTATTTTAACAATGGACCAAAACAATATTAATACAATATATCTACAGTTATTTTATATATAGGAAATACTTACTTCTTTTCCTAGCGACTTAACCTCACTAGAGAACTCTTACTACGTTTACGCAGGCGTTACTTCTGTAGTAATTTACTCAAATTATCGTAACTTACGATAATTCACTCCGCGTAAACCATGAACTATTAGCTACTACGAAAGTAGATAATTGAAGCAAGTTACTCAAATTAACCAATACTTCCCGTGTTAATACCTCGCGTAAACGGCGAATATCGCAACTTTTTGGTTCTGGGTGCAGCACAAGCAAACCCGCGATATTTGAAAGTTATTCCCACAGTTTTGTCACGTGGAACTTGGTGGAAATATCACTGAGAAGAGAGTGTGTTGTCGTTCGAACGAGAACGGACGTGTTTAAAGCCGTAATCAGACTCGAAACTCGTAAAATACTACACACGCGTAAACGGCTCTCGGAAGTATCGTAGAATACTACGCACGCGTAAACGGTAAAAAATTACGTACATTAGTCACCGCGTAAACGCATAGCCCCGCTGCGTAAACGTAGTATATAACCTCTACCACGGTCTTACATACAGGTCTTGAAACGAAGGTGATGGGGGTGGTCGGCTTAATGTCCGAGAATTAGTTTGGCAAGGGCGGCGCTGCGAGTTAACGATATATATATATATATATATGTATGATATACAAAACCGTGTGGTATTAATTATAATCACACGTGGTATTAATATCAGTTATGTGAGGTACTTCTTCTTCTTTATTTATTGGCACGGAACAGACAGACTACTGTTCATACCACGTTCATACTGCCAGGTTATGTGAGGTATTCTAACCAGGTATCATAACCAAAGCGACGCGTAGTGGCGGCCGGAGACATGAAATTCTTGACGCTAAGGCGGCTACCCCCACCACCAAAATTTGGCTTCGTTTCAAGACCTGTATGTAAGACCGTGACCTCTACCTTAGTACATATAAAGGAAACAAAATGTCGGCTTTCGATATATCGACCACATCGACCGTGAGTGTCGCATCTCTGTATATCTAGGGCCGGTATTCATAGTCCGATCTTATATTTAAGATCGTCTTAAGTCTGGTCTGAGGTTGACTTAAGATCCCATTCAACCAATCAAATGGCTGCGTAGCATTTCAAGCTCGGACTTAAGACAATCTTAAATATAAGATCGGACTATGAATACGGGCCTAGGACTCTAGGTACGCACGTTTTTACTGATATCCATATCTTAAAAACTACTGACGTTAGGAGCAAGAAATTTGGCGCGTAAACTTACTTTATAATAAAGATTTTAAATGTAAATTTTTACTTTTCTAACATCTTCGGTTTTTAAGATATAGATATCCTTATAAAAAAATTCACCCCCCTTTTTAATCTCCATTAATTGAATATATGAAGAAGCATCCACAATTAACACATGGAAAATTTTCGTCATCCTTTACATTAAAAGATAGTACACGTTTGTGGAATAAAATAACCCACCAAACACTGAATATAAATGCTATCCCAGCAAACACAGAATATAAATATTATATAACATGGAAATAACACGCAATATAACGGATGTTATATCGTAGTTATGTGTAGGTGATATAATTTTTCTTCATATACGCAATATAACTGTGTTTTATAACTATTATATTATTCTGTTATGAACTGACTAGTTATTACTTAGTAACATTAATGTAACATGAACATGTGACGTAAATGTTATAGCAATGTTACATAACTTTTTATATGCAATAATATAATTGTTATAAAACTGTTATATTGCACTGTTATTTGCCTATTGTTAATGATTGGAGGATGCTTTTAGATCCACGATAGATCTAGAAGAATATCCCAATGATAGTGAGCACCGTGAGTACTCACTTATTCATGATGTTTTCTGAACGTACTTATATTACGTGCATGTGATGTCCGATTTATTTCGTCCTTTCCGGCTTGGCTTTCTCTAAAGTACACAAATCGTGCTGCGCACATGTACTGAAAAGATAATCCTTATTTATTTCAATACATTCATTAATAAACTCAGTATAAAATGATAAATTAATTAGCGTACATATTTTTTCATATATTTTTCATAATATTTTCTATATATTTGTTGGTTTCTTGTAAATTCAGTCTCTCGAAAAGTAATAAGGTTATGGTAACAAAATTCCAAATAAAATAATAAAAATATAATTAATCCTATGGCATGTCATTTAATATATGACATTCTGAAATGCATCTTTTTAATTCTTTAATCGTTTTTAACAATTACCACGTTGATTTTTACTAAAATTATGTCTATTATGAACTTGGATCATTAAAGGAGGTTAGCCTGCATTACACGTATCTTGTTGTTATTAAAATTATGTCTATTATGAACTTGGATCATTAAAGGAGGTTAGCCTGATTACGTATCTTGTTGTTATTAAAATTATGTCTATTATGAACTTGGATCATTAAAGGAGGTTAACCTGCATTACGTAACTTGTTGTTATTAAAATTATGTCTATTATGAACTTGGATCATTAAAGGAGGTTAACCTGCATTACGTATCTTGTTGTTATAGTTGCAAAATTTAGGGCTAATTATTATTTTATTATTTCTCTATTAAAATTCATATATATCCAACACAGCATGCATATTCTAAAGACATCTTAAAATGTTTCATGGTTGTAAAATGTTGATTTAAAATTTTGACTACATATATATATAGTATAACTTCTGCATTTTTCTATTGTATTACTTTTTCTTGCAATTTAATCAAGTTTTATATTTCAGACCATCTGTTACGCACATTGTGAAGGCAAATAAACGAAACAATGCTGTAGTGTGCTGTAATACAAGAATATCGCTAATAGTCTCTCACAATCAGTATCTGAAGTTGGAGCAGTATTATCATCATAACTTCTTCGTAGCGTTGTAGTCCTGAGCCTTTAAATTTAATTAAACTTAATCGCATCGCTAATTTATGCATCGGGAAAGATTTCTTTTTTAATTTTACGGTTTATTGGATAATAATTACGTATTTTATCGAATGAATATTTGATTTCTATACCTTATAAATAAAATAATTTAGAAATAAAACTTTAATAATGTTTGTAACAAAAGAAATGTTTTATAAAAGGTAATAAATATATATTTGTTTGGCGCTCATCAATTACGTTGTGTTTTAGATTTATGTTGTTAGTTCATAGTTGTCGCGCCAATTGTTGTAATATAATTTTACTTTGTTGCTTAACGAATGCTTGGCTTATCAATTGTATCAATTGAGCGTTTCTTTGTAACGCATTGCCGATGGATAGCGAATTGGCGCTCAATGGTATTTTTTTTTTTTAATGTGCAAAAGCAGGCTATGGCTCTATGACCTTACAGCCAAGACTATATAGAAATCGTTATTTTATCGACTGGTAAGAAAATTGGGTTGGACCAAGTGCTTGAGGGCTTGGTCCTTACACACAAAAATATGGTCCAAACAAAGGACATGCGCATAAACGCATAATACTTTTGCTGATCACTTGGCTATCCTTATGACATTGCCCGGGGTACACCGGCAGTGCATAAGATGAAAGGCTGACACTGCGCACTAGGAGGTGGACCAGCTAAACCGTACCCCCGTTCAATGGTAATCGACTTACTTAACGGTGCTGCCATCGCTATCCATCGATCAAAATTATTGATCAAGAGTGGGAGCAGACTACTCGCTTGCCGTGCCTTACAGGAAAGAAGGCTCGGTCTTACTTGCTCCGGATATCGTTGGAGACAGATCACGAGCAGAAAGAGATTCCAGCACTTGCATGAAGGAATTGAAGATTGCTTGCATGATTGGATGGCACGCTTGCTTTTCTCTATCCTTCTCTTCTATCGCTTGCTTAACACGCTCACTGCTTGCTGCAAAGAGGACCTTTTTTTGGAAGGATCTGCAACTTTGGGAGCACGAAGCACGCATTGCGCGGTGAGTCGATTACTTGCTTTATTCATTGCATGTTGCCCATAATTTCGCTATCCACGCGGCTTTAGCGAAAGTATCGCTCTTACGCTAAAGAAGCATTCCTTTATTCAATTCTTGTCTCGTAATTGCGCTTATTTCGCTTATGCTTAAAATTCGCAACGGGGAGAATTGTCGATACCCTCCCCTAACAATATTTCTATATCAAAAGTTTTCCCTACATTTTTTTCTTGTAATTTCTAAGATTTGCGTTTAGTAAAAATAACTATATTATAACAAAAAACGGATAGTGTTATATAACAATTTTATAATAAATAAAATAATAGCGTTATATAAATGTTCAATACGTTATATTGTAATTATATTATTTTTCCACAATTTATATAACTATTATATAACCTTTTACTTGTTTTGGTAACAATTATATAACATTTTAATAACATATTATATTTTTTTTATATAACTGTAATGTCATTTGAGTGGGAAATTACAACTAACGTTTACGTTACATGTGACATGCATATTATATTACATGTTATATTTCGTTACATTTAGGCAATATGATAGTTATATAACTGTGTTTGCTGGAAAGTTTCGGTGCAACAATTTTGTAGCAAGTCTTCCAGTTGCGTTGATGACATGCGAAAATAATTAATACATCTTGCACTTTCTAACTTTACATACGGTAAAGTAGCTTTATAGAATTCATGCTCATTACGATTTTGAAAGAGTGGTGCAACCCAAAACTTTTTTTTAGAATAACGTTTTTTTGTGTTTGACATATCAACAGTATTACGGCCAAAACGATATCATTTTGAAATTCGATTTCACGTTCTCGAATTATTCGATTACAATTTGATATCCAATTATAATATTTATTTTTTCTGGAAGCCATAACACAACTGTTAATAAAACACAAATAACGCGAAATCTGTCTCTTAAATTTGTTGCTTCTACCCTTTTTCATGTACAAAAGTTACCGCTGTAATAGTTCAGCGAAAAAGTCGTCACGTGATCCTTTTTGTCGCTCAAACGATCGGTTTCAGCGGCTCGTGAAAATGCACCTTTATATCAATTTAGATGGATTCTCTACCCATTGGTTGAAATAAATAAAGTTACATTAGAATAAATGGACTAAATAATATAGGGAATGAATAAATGTATGGAATAAAATAACTATGTTATAATAAGTTAAATTGAGTTGAAATAAATGAAATAAATAAGTTAAAATAAATAAAATAACATAAAATAAAATAGTATAAATAAATTAAATAAATAAAGTAACATAAAAGTCACAAACAAATAAAACCATACAATGTCAGTACAATGAAGTAAAATAAAATAAGTAAATAGTATAAAACGTCATACGTGTCAAATAAATAAAATGAGATAAGTTAAAATATAAAAATTTTAAATGAATAAATAAGTAAATTAAGTCAATAAAATTAAAATAAATAAATAAAAAAAGTAAAATCATTAAAAATAAAAGAATATATTAGAATAACTTAGGGTAAATAAGGTGATCGAATAGAAAATTTATCCAAAAATGATTCAACTGTTCGATTCAGATATTCTCCACCAACGTAAGATATGTATTGTGTAAATTCTTCGTATCGCTTTGTAGGTTTAAGCTGTTAATTTGTCTTTTTATGAAAATCATATCCGACATTAAGCGCTTTCTATATATGCGTTCCTCATCCAACACTTCCACCTTATCCCATGCAAATTCATGGTTGTTAAGCCTGTATGCCCTTTTTTACTGCAATTATGACACAGAGCCTCTCGGAACTTGCACTTGTCGCGAGCGTGTGATCAACCGCAGCTTGCACAGATACGTTCCCTTTTTTCAGTACTCCGTTTGTCACCTTGTCATTGAAAACGCGGATTTCTCTGCTCGTTACGCTCACGGGATTGTGGTTTCTGGTGTGTGCCCTTCTTTTGTCGCTTTAATTGTAACGGTGCGTATCCTAATTTATGCACGGCTTCGGATGTGGTTCCCACTCCGGCAACCTTAACCTCATTGCTGACATCTCGCGTGGCTTCAAGGGTGTGCGCGATTTCGTATGCTTCTGCGAAAGTGGCTGGCTTTTTAGCAACAATCTCGTCGCATGTTTCGCGTAATAAAAGTCCATGTATAAACTGTTCGATCAACATCCTGTCAAGGAACTCGTCGTATTCGCAATATGCAGAGCCCTGTCTAAGGCGTAGTGCAAAAACAGCAATAGTTTCTCCTTTTTGTTGTACGATGTGGCGGGATTTAATATTTTCCACAAATTTATTTCTTGCGCGGTCGAAACGGCTAATTAATGTCGAACGTAACTCGTTATAGGTTAAGTCTTCTGGTGGCCGCGGGCTGATTAGAAACTTGAGTGCATTATTTAACTCTCCGCCCATGTATACGCGAGCGTAGTTCGCGTGTTGTTCTTCGGGTATCTTACTCAATTAGAGGGCCCAATCGAATCTCTTAAAATAATCCTCAACTGAAGATCCTTCTAACCGGTATTCACTTACTGTGAGCGATGTCGGCTTCGGGGACTGCGACGCCGATGTTCCAGTGGTATCTGCATTAGCCGTTGCTTGCGCCGTGGACGACTGGATGGCGCTGACCATCATGCTTGTGATCGCTTGTAATAGCTCTGGGGGAACGTCCATCTTGAATTTCTGGATCTAACCCGTGTAGTAATCGAAAATTCGATGACCGGATTTTGCCGCGAATTCGCTCGTATTCCTCTTGAGCTTATGGAATCCCACTTCTGACACCAGTTTATTGTGTATTGACGTGGGAAGGGAGATTAACGGTGGCACAATTATGCACTAATTGTATATTTTATTCTATACGAGTGTCTTATAGTAAGAGGAAGACATGGACTAAAGTACGTCCGCAAGATAGGGAAGGGATTCCCACTCTTATGGCGGGTTTTCAGTGTGCATAACAGTAAAGTCTCATACACAACAATATTCTTATCTTGTGCGGGGAGTTGCAATGTGGCATAAGCGCTAAGAGCTCCTCAGTATTTGTTACGACGCCGACAAGTACAGTATAGTAAGAAAAAAAGGAGAAAGAAAAAAAGGAGAAAATGCCTAGAATCATATATGTAGTACGGCCGCATTACGTAGTAAGTAGAGTTAATTGTTTTGCATGTCGTATAAATTCCGCATGTCTTTAATAGTTATATATTTTTAGTTTATAAATGAGGCGTTATATAGGAATATACAACATCGTCAATATATAAGATATCGCCGTCGTCTGGAGCGAGAGACGCTTGAGGATTTATGGGGCGAGGACTCAGAAGCCCGTATTTTAAGTAGCCAAGTAGAATTGGCATATAATGATATTTTTAATCTAAGGAAACTTTTCGGCCTCGAACCGTACGAGAAGGAAGAGGTATGGTGATTGTAAGTATCTCTTATTAAATTTATATATATATACATATTATATATATAATAGTTAATATAGTGTGTGCATGCGTGATAGTAAAAAGAAAGAGAGAGACATAGGGAGAGAGAGGAAAAGTGAAATAGGAAGCAGTTCAATAATAAAGTTCTCTTTTTTTGTTTTAGATTATCCATCTGATGGAGCATCTGAGTTGTGGAGCGATATATGTATATATCATAGACAATAATTTTCATAAGTTGAAATTAATAAACCTTGAAATTAATAAGCTTTAGTTTAAATATTAATTTAAATTTTCTATTTTACTTTTTATTATTATATCCCACCAAACACTGAATATAAATGCTATATAACATAGAAGTAATATATAATATAACATAATGTAAAACATGACTCGTCGGGACTCTAACCTATATATAGCGGCGCAATTCCGAGTTCGGTGTACGTTGTTTCTATAAACAACGTAATTTGTATCAAGAGTAATCCTTTTGCTTTTTTAAGTAATTGTTTATCAAACGTTATATACAATTATGGAAAATATTTCCATATTTAATTAACGTAATGTTTTTTAACTACCCACCAAACACTGAATATAAATGCTATATAACATAGAAGTAACATATAATATAACAGGGGGCCTATTCTTGAATCTGTACGCAACTTTACGTATACGCACGTTGCGAACGGTGAGGAAGCGTATACGTTTTTGATATTGTATTCTTGAATACTGTTTTGTAGTATTCACAGTTGGAAACGTATACGTTTTCTATTGCGCTGAAATACGATTGGCAACGTTAGTAAATATACTAACTTTTTACAAATATTGGACCAAAAGACCAAATAACAGAAAAATAAACGGCACATAGGGTTACATACAGTGATTAAAAGGTAATTAAATCATATTTAGTTTTTTATAATCGATATCTTATCCTTTCTATTTCTTATCCTTTAAAATATATGTAATGTTTTTTCTTTATAGAATATTTCGTCTTAATGTCATTTGTAAAGAACTAGGTTAGAAAGTCGTAATAAAGTTATTTACTACTTTAAATATATTTTCTTTAACTTATAAAAAAATCTGATAAAAATAAATATATGTTATATATAATGCGATTCTTAAAAACAAAGATTTCATGTGTTCACTTTTCTATATATTTTTCTTTTTATAGCACACTTTTTTTGAAATGTTATTATAGGTTGTAGATACTTATTATTAATTACATTTTTATACGAATATTATTCTGTATTTTAGATGGATAGCTTACCAAAAAAAAAAAAAGAAACGCAAACATTACAAATGAACAAAGGAGCTTATTAACCACTTGAGTGGTAATGACGCATATATGCATCATGGGCATATTTCTAAAAATCTTTAACCAATTAGAGCGAAACTTGGTATCTAAGGGTTTTTGAGGTCGTAGATTACGATTTTGCAAAATTCAAAATGATAAATTCAAAATGGCGGACTCAAAATCGTGATTACAAATTAAACAATTTTTTAAATTAAATTTTTTGTTTTTGTTTTGTTTTAAGATTTAGAAACAAATTTTTTTAATTTAAAAATAATTAAAAGAGAAAACTAGGATTAAAAAAAATTTAGATTTTTATACGTTTTTGATAAAAATATTTATTTTTTTGTGTAGTATATTTTGAAACATGGAACAGTACATAATGGTACGTTATCGCAGTTTTCACAGCAAGTATTTGTTTCTTTTCTAACATTTTGAATATTATAGCACACATGACATCGTTTACGCTTCGATTTATCATCATTATCAATTAGACTAGGAAAGTGTTGCCCAGTAAATCTATTTGGATTCTCTGAATAATATCTACCGCGTAATGAGTTTTTATTTTTGAGGTGTGATTCAATGATTTTACGTACAATTTCTAATCGATATTCCAATAATTTCTTCTTATTATTTGGATGAAGAGCGTTATATACAACAAATGAATTGAAAACTGCAATGTTAATCAAATGAAAGTAAAGTTTGATATACCATTTTACACTTTTTCGAGAAGATTTATAGGGACAAATAGACTGATCCAATAAATCCACACCACCCATGTTGTTGTTATATGATATAACAATATTGGGCTTGGAAATAATTTCACCGCTTCGTCGATCAGTTTTACTTGTTGGAATCATTTGTGGCAAATGCATAGTAGATAACATTGTAATTAATTTTTTATCTCTCCATGCGATAAAACACATTTTTGATGGCTTCCAAATTTGCATTTTGCCACGCTTAATCGTTTTCTGATTTACTTTCGGCATATGCTTACGATTTAGCCTCACTGTTCCACACACATTTACTTTCTCATCATGTAATTTTTTAAACAAATAAGGTGAACTGTACCAGTTATCGATAAACAAAGAACGTCCTGTTCAAATGAGACCTACGAGCAATTCTAGAACTACAGTTCCAGAAACTCCTAGCAGAGAATTTTTATCTGATGATACATTATCTTTCCCAGTATAAATTTTGAAATTATAAACATATCCACTTTTTGAATCGCAAGTTTCATAAATCTTTATGCCGAATCGAGCTCTTTTATTACGATTGAACTGTTTGAAGCTAAGACGTCCATGCCATTGCATAAGGGACTCATCAATACAAATATTTTCACTTGGTCTATAAATGGTTTGAAATTTATTTATCAGATAATCAGAAACTGGACGAATTTTTTTTAATTTATCGATATATTATCGTCATCATGCGTAAAATGCAAAGATGCTAAAATATTTTGAAATCGAACAAGACTCATACATTGTGAAAAAATTACAGTTTGAATTAGCGGATCGCGAGACCAATACATGTTTAGAGCTGGTTTTTTTATTATTCCCATTAGCATTATTAGTGCACGAAAAATATACATTTCATCCACAGTGATATCAGTGCAACTTTTTATTCTTGATTTGCACTTCAACTTCCTTGATTTGCGTAGCTGTTCTATTTTATTATCAACATAAATATTACTTTCTGCACATATAATGTTCATCATTTCAGGAGTTATAAACATACTAAAAACATCCATTGGTGTGCTATTAGAATTTAGATCTAAATCTTTCTGAAGACCAACATTTGGTTCAGTAAATGAGAAAATTTTCGGAATAAAATTATTAGTTTTAGTAAACGTAAGTTCTTCACTAATTAGAGTTAACCTTTCAAACAATGGCATATCTTCTACTTCAAAGAAATTAATTTTAAATTCTTGATTTACATTTTCATTACAATGCTCTTCCTCAACTATATCTTCAACGAACCACTCGTCATCAGTCTTATCATCATCAAAATTAGAATAATCAGTATTTGATAAGTTATCATCAGACTCTGCAGACTCTCAAGTTTTCTTTTTCGATTAGTAGACATTATAAAAATATAATTATAACAAATCAGAAAGGCTCTGAAATCGAAATACAAAATCAGTATAAAAAGGGGCTAATAAGAGCCAGCGCGCGGATATTGTGCGCAAAAAAATATAATTCTTTTTCACAATACTTTACTTACAGAAAACTATATTATGGAAAAATCCAAGAGTCCAAATTGATATTTTTTTATAAATGAAGAATGTCTTCAACGAGAAATTAAAATCAGCTCAATAATCTAGCTCAGTGTTCTTTACTTGCCTATTTGATTTCGATTTACGCTCATTGCTCCCCACTCTTCGCTCGCACGTTGACAACGAATTAACAAACAAGCGTAACTAAGGAGCGCGGCAAGAGAGAGAGGGAGGCAATGTGCGTGAATCATACCGCACACATACCACACACAAAAATACACATAAAAATTATTTTACAATAAATTGTTTAAACAATATAATTTTGCAATTTTAACTTTGTAATCATAATCAGCGCCCTCAAAAACTCCTATATAAATATTTTTTATCCATTAAAATTTATTATATTAGCTTACTACTTTTGGCACTTTTTTTCACATACCGTCACCACTCAAGTGGTTAACTGGATTTTCGGAAAATGATAAAACATGTGTTTCTTTATTTTTAAAGAAGAATCTAAATACCAATTTTCACGTCTGTAACATCTTCGGTTTTTGAGATATAGGTATTCTCATAAAAAAATTCACCCCCATTTTCACCCCCTTAGGGACGGAATTTCCAAAAATCCTTCCTTAGTGGGTGCCTACGTCATAAAAACAATGCACCTTCCAAATTTCACGTTCCTAGGTTAAACGGTT
Organism: Lasius platythorax; assembly: GCA_963971435.1. Classification (NCBI taxonomy): domain Eukaryota; kingdom Metazoa; phylum Arthropoda; class Insecta; order Hymenoptera; family Formicidae; genus Lasius; species Lasius platythorax. Next base: position 15,689,009 of record OZ020537.1, read on the forward strand.
TGAGCTGAGCGTTGATAAGTCAGTCAGTCAATCAGTCAGTCAGTCAGTCAGTCAGTCAGGACTTCTTTTATATATATAGATTAAATCCTAGCACCGCAAGGATGCGTGGATTATCTTATATTAAATCCTAGCATCGCGAGGATGCGTGGATTGTCTTATATTAAGGAATTGAATGACGTTTGATTGACAACAGTAGTATTGTTTCTATGCAAAGATCTGAGTATTATCTAATATAGACGAATTTCAATTATAGATAATAGGATTGTAAGGATGTATAACTTAAGTATGACTGTCAGCTACGTGCTAGCGCTTGATAGGGAGGTTTTTTATTATGTAAGGATTGAGATTATTGTCTAAAGCGTACTGGATATTGAGAGACGAGAGAAACGAGGAATAAGTTGAGTAGTAACTGGTTATCAATCATTTGCAGATTTCTAATCTTCGCAGAGGTACGGGTATTCTGAATTAGAATTACTGATGACCGTATAGTGTCTGGAACCTTAGATATCCAAAATTGTTGCGTGCGTCTAAGCCTTTGCTTTCTCTCAAGAACCTCGGTCACGGAATATGGAGGCTGTATTGAAGTGACGCGAATATATGCACAAAGTCTTTTATTCGAACTTTATTTTGCACTTGACTTGGACTTATGAATCTGACGTAAGATTGACTAAGAAAAATATATCAGATAATATCGGAGAAATTGAAAGAATGATCGAGAATAATTTTGAAGTGCCCGAGAGATGCTCGAATGATTAGTGAAAAAGCTCTCGCGACTAATGATTTAATAAAGCTACTACTAATCTGAACTACCAATACTAATAATACTGATAATACTCCTCGCGCGCCTCGAGATCGGCGGTTTATATACCCGTGAAACAAGGAATCCTAGGACTGTGTGCAAATTGCGATTCGAAGATTCTCTCAAAGTGTTTCCGATGTTCTGAGAAGAAGTTGTTATCTAAATTATTTCGCCGCCGATAGATCGAGAGCGATGCGTAGATTGTTTATACGTTCGGCATCAAGAATGCGGTGACGACAAATGCAGTCGGTCGCATATGATCAAAAGTCGCAGTATTTAATATTATTAATATCTTCCCATTGCATCGTTTTTGTCCTTGGCGCAGATTTCTGATGCATGAAAGCTTATAATTTTCAATACAGTTTTTCTAATAGAATTAATATAACGTAAGGCGTGTTATGAGTTGTTAATTTACAGAATCACTCTTTATATAATTTGCTCTTTTGTCCGTTCGCGAAATTAAATTGTTAAATTCGGATATTTTATTATTATTACTGACTTCCATGAATAGAATGATTTCAAATATTTTATATTTATTTCCACTTGTTAGTGATAAGGAAAATTATTTTAGCAAATTATTGTATTTGTGATTCTATAAGTTAAGACGCATATAATTCTTAAATTTATATAAACATCTATATTGAATATTTATCCGCAAGGTTCAATCAATTAGAATTTAAATAATTCACAATCGTAATATCAATAAAGAATTCAATCGCAAATATTAAGGTATTTTATAATTTATTATTTACGGAATTCCTTATAATAATCTGTTTTTGATTTAACTGTGATCAAAAAGAGAAATAATTTTGAGTGACCTTGAGAATTCAATTAATGAATAAAGTTTTAAGACAAATTATTACATATATTTTATGTTTCCGTAAATAGTAAAGCATATATTCTTTGGATAGAACGTTTATCGAATATTCTTGAATAATCAACTAAATAATAAATTGCTGGTTTTAATCGCAAAAGAAGTCAAAATTCGCTCGCAAGTTCGTCCTTGTAAAGTAGCCGCAAGTTAGTTCTAGAGTATTGCGCGCGCATGTCCTGATGTGTTGGAACGACGCCTAATTGGTTGGTTGTTACTTTATGTAATTATAATTCTTTGTGCAACTAAACGTTATATCTTAAATTCCTAAGCTAAATAATCATATGGAACAAGAACGATAAGCAATAAAATGCACTAGAGATTAATTTTACTATGAATTTAAATAATTATAAGAATAAAAGCAAGCGGCTAAATAATTGTTCTTGTTAGAGTTATTAGCACAAGAAAATAGAAGACAACAAAGTTATGTATTAAGAACAGCTTTGTTATTAATTAAACTTTACAGAAAAGTGCGATACAGCCTTCGTGTGTATAAAGAAAAGGAAAAAGCAAAAAGTAAAGTGTTAACTAGAGAGAAAACTCTATATCGCTCACTGACTAGAAACGATGTCAGTGCCCTCTTGTATTATGTTAAGAACTAAAGAATGATTGGCACACTCACAGCCATACTCAATACATACAAAGTCACATTTTATAATTAACACTTCCTCTTAAAATCGACCTGCTAGAGTGATAGTCACATATATTGAAATGCATAATATATTATTTAGTTAGACAAACCTAACATATTTACTAATTTCAAGTATTGCACTTTGGCCAACGGCTTAGTCATAATGTCTGCGATCTGATCTATACTTGCAACATGCTCTACATTGATCACACCCTCATGATATTTTTCTCTTACAAAATAATAACGCACTTCAACATGTTTTGAACGTTTATGAAACTCTGGGTTCTTCACCAATTTGATTGCACTAGCGTTGTCTATCATTAACGTAGGGACTTCATTAAGCACTGTGATTTCCTGAAGCAGCCGTTTCAACCAAATAACCTCCTTGGTTCCTTCGTTTGCAGCTATAAACTCCGCTTCTGTCGTGGAAAGTGCAACCGATCTTTGTTTTTGACTCATCCATGAGATAGCTCCACCAAAATATTTGCAGACAATCCCTGATGTTGAACGCCTTGTCTGGATATCTCCTGCGTAGTCTGCATCACTGAATGCTTTCAACATCCCAGGTTTATAGTTAGTTCTATACAGTAATTTGGTTGATAACGTACCACGCAAGTATTTAAAAATGCGCTTCACTGCTTGCCAATCTGACTGCTTTGGAGATTCTAACGATTGTGATACTACACTCACAGAGAAAGCAATATCAGGCCTTGTAGTTATAGCCAAGTACATCAGGCTTCCAACAGCCTCTCTGTATGGTGTATTCTTCAACTCCTTGTCATCTTGCGTAGATTCTCACTTTTGTCAATGGAGTCGAGACTGGATTTGACTCTTCCATATTGAACCGTTTTAGAATTTTGCTCGTGTAAGTTTCCTGGTTGATTGAAATCGACCCATTGTTCTCTCGCTTTATTTGCATTCCAAGAAAACAGTCGACTGAACCTACAGTTATTTTAAACTTTAGTTGTAGTTCTTCCAGAAATAGATTGATTTCATTGATGTCTGTATCAGCAATTAGACCATCATCTACGTATATGACTATGATCAATTTCTGACCATCTTTTATCCTGTAGAACATACACGGATCCGCATCACTGCAGAGTAGATCTTGAGTTTGGATAAACGTGACAAACCGCTTATTCCAGCACCGTGGTGCCTGTTTTAATCCGTACAGACTTCTTTCTAGCCGACACACACGATCGGTCCCGTCATCATAGCCGTCCGGCTGTTTCATAAAGACTTCCTCTTCAAGTTTACCATATAAGAAGGCAGTCTTTACATCAAATTGAGTCAGGTGCATTTTTTCATTTGCAGCAACACTTATAATAGTGCGAACAGTGTCGAATCTTGCTACGGGACTAAAAGTTTCATCGTAGTCTATCCCAGGTTTTTGAGCGTAGCCCTTAGCAACGAGCCTTGCTTTGAACCTGTCAACTGATCCATCAGCTTTGGTTTTAACTCTTAAAACCCAGCGATTATCGATTAATCTCTTTCCAGGCGGTAATGGTACAAGTTTTCACACTTGATTTTCCCTTAGTGATTGCATCTTGTCGTCCATAGCTGCTTTCCACTGCAGTTTCTCGGTAGAATTCATTGCATCGTCGAATGAGCTTAGATTACAGCTTTCAGCAATCATTGCATACTCGTCATATTTCTTTGGACACTTCAGTAATTTTCGATCTCGCAGCTTGCGTTGTGATTCTTCGGACTGATGACCGCTTGAACACGAAATTTCTTCCAATTCTCTGTTTGTTGCATCTTCTTTAACGTCTCCTATTTCCTCATCAACTTTAGCTTCTATGGTTGATTCGACTGAATTTGTCTTCAATTTCAATTCAGAAGTTGATTTTAAGGATATCTCAGATTTGAAGATAACATCGCGACTCCTTATGACTGTATCTTTGTCTCGAATCCAAATTCGATAGCCGTCTTTTTCGTCGCAGTATCCGACAAAAATTCCTTTTTGTCCCTTCTTGTCCCATTTCTGACGTTTTTGTTTTGGCACATGGACATAACATTCCGTTCCAAAGACTTTAAAATGTTCAATTGATGTCAATTCCTTTCCAAACCAAAGTTCAAAAGGAGTTTTTTCTTTGACACTCGTTGGACCAGTTCGATTCAGAACATATGTAGCGGTATTGACTGCTTCAGTCCAAAGTTTTAGTGGAAGATCCTTTGCATGAAGCATAGAGCGTCCACTTTCAACCAGTGTTCGGTTTTCACGCTCTGCTGCTCCATTCTGCTCCGGCGTGTATGGCATGGTCATTCTAATCTTAATTCCTTTTTGTTGCAGAATTGATCGAACTTCAGAATTGTCGAACTCCAGGCCACCGTCCGATTGCAATTCCTTGATCACATGACCAGCTACCTCAGCTTCCGCAAGAAATATTTTTAATTTCTTAACAACTTCAGACTTCTGTTTGAGGAAAAAGACTTGCCTGTATTTTGAATAATCATCCTTAAAACAAAGATAGTAACTCGCACCAGCAATCAACTTATTCTGCATGGGTCCACAGACGTCTACATGTATAATATCACCTGGTTTGCTAGATCTGTTCTTGCGAATACCGAAGCTTCTTCGATGTTGTTTCCCATATACGCAACCTTCGCAGAATTCGTCATTAACGACAACCTCAATTCCACGTTGCTTAAGAAAATGTTAAACATGTGTTTTTCCTTGATGCCCGAGACGCTCGTGCCATAACTGCAGCGTTTCGATCGAAGATGTCACATATGCCGATGCAGACTGCTGAGGCTTAATTACTCGCATCAGTAATCCGTAAACCGTAACAACTTATTGATTGTCTGTCCAACAATGTAAATTTTATTATTTTTTATAATCTGACATTCCTTACCATCAGCAATAAATTTAAATCTTTTTTGCAAAGTAGAGGTTACCGAAAACAGATTTCGAACTAACTCTGGCACATGCCAAACAACTTTAAGATGATTCGTTTTCCATGTTCCATCGATCAGCATCTCGACAATCACTGTACCATATCCAACTGCCTCAATAGGTTCATTATTTCCCACTCTTACAATTTTCGGGACCATAAACCTTGTATATGTGTGAAAAATCTCATTTGGCGTCATATGTTCCGTACAGCCCGTGTCTGCTAACCAAATGTCAGAATCTGGAATCCTTTCTAGTTCACATATAAATGCTTCACCAATCTCTTTAGTTGAAGGATCTGTTGGTTTTTTGTCAGAATCTTTTTGTTTACATTGTTTTGCAATATGCCCAGTTTTGTGACATTTAAAGCACTTGAAAGCTTTCTTATCAGAGTTACCTTTCTTATCTGTCTTCTTCTCAAAGTTGCTCTTCTTTTTAGTTTTTGCTGTAAACGTTGACGATTCCTCTCCATTGTTAACCGGCAGCCTAGCTTTGATGAGTCGAAGTCGTTCCGTGAGAAGATTGACAGTACGTGTTTCACGAGGAATCGACTCCCATACGCTTTGAAACTCGAAATATTCTGCTGGAAGTGTCGACATTATTCTACTCATAAGAACTACATCAGGCAACCTTACCTAGGGATGTGCGATTCTGAATCGATCTTTGAAAGAATCAATTTTTTTTTTGAGAAAAATCGATTTTTTATATCGATTCTGTAATGTTCGATTTTTGAGAGAATCGATTTTTTTAGGTTAAAATCGATTCTTTTTCGCGCTTTCAAAAAATCGGTATTCATACAATATTGAATCGTAGTCATAAGGCTGTGTATTTTTCGTATGACAAACTTTAAGCGCATTGATTGGCTAAAAAATAGAGACTCAAGAAATTTTCTATACTGCAGCCAATCAATGCGCTTAAAAAGTTTGTCGTACAACGAATGTAATACCAACCTAAGAGTTAAGAGTCGTAAATTTACTAATCCCAGTCTAGTATTTTCCTTGCGGTCGAAATATAATAAACTGCGATTGGTTAATTTATTACGACTTTTATGATTGCCGGGGTTTACCCTCATACCCTCTATCTCTATACTTTTGCTCAGCTGTCATTGTAGACAACGCGAAGAAATTTATATTATTGTACAATAGTTTCTGCATTTACTGCATACTTGCGTACCGAATATTAATTCATCGTACTTTGGATTATCATCGTTCTTCTGTTCTGTTAATATAGATAAGTATTGCTTTAAAGACTTAAATGCATAATAAAATCTGAACCACGCCGCTAACCTCAAAATTTCAATCCTTAACATAACATTTTATCATATTTTCTATTAATATAGAGCATTGTCGTGTTTGTGTGCTTGCATGTGGTGTTTGCATGTGTACAAATCTCTTATTTCTTTGAAGAGATTTCTATTAATAATTTCTACATTGAACTACAAAGTAAGTACAACTTATTTTGGACTAGTAAGCAAAGAAAAATGCCTATTTCAAGCAAGATTGAATAAAATGATTTACTCGACATTGCTTAAATAGAATGATTTTCTCAAATATTGTTCGAAGCACTAATCTATAAACTATCTTTGCACTTTGCAGTGCCTTCCAAACCAAAGAAGAAGAGTTTTGCATGGAAATTCTTTACAGACATTGATGGCATTACTAAATGTAAAATATGCCAGATGAATGTTAAAACAGGTGGCAATACAACAAACTTGATGAATCATCTAAAACGGAATCATTTAGAAGTAATCCGAGAAAAACCTGTAGAGCCAGCTGCCAAGAAAATGCATTTGGAATCACAATCTAATGTATAATATAATATTCAATTGTACATCTTTATGCAGAGATTTATTTGTTTTAAGATTTAAAGTATCACATTTTCTTTTATACAGGCCGAACAAAGTGATCCTGATAATTCTAACAAAGAATCCCAAAATGAAGAGCCAGAATGTAGTGAGATTGTTACACTACTGTCAACAAATTCATTATCTGTCCCATCAACATCGAGATCTAGATCTAACACTCCAGTGACAATAACATAGCTCATTCAAGCTCAAGCCAGAGTAGGAGTAGAACGCCATCGCCATCACAATCAAAATTTATACAGCCGAGAATCGATAGAATGTTTCAAGATATAAAATCCTTTGGAGGTAAAAACCAAAATTATTTTTCAATTCTTCAATTCTTTTGTAAAAAAATTTCATTCAGTGTTTCGACTTCAAACAAACCAATGCTTTGAGTCCGCCGATTCTACTTTAGAAAAAGAGAGAGAGAGAGAAAGAGAATAAATATTTAAAAAATAAATATTTTTATATACTATATATATTATATATTTATTAATATTTTTTGTTATCGCGATCTTTAACTTTTAGTCTTATCTCGAAACAGAATATAAACTACATACAATAATAGATATTGTTATTTGTTTCTTTTAGGAGGAGGTTCCAAAGCTGGGTTCATCACGAACGCTATTCTGTTTATGATAGCAAAAGACAATTTCCCGTTTCAAACAGTGGAAAACGAAGGATTCCAATATCTCCTAAAGACAGTAGCTCCTTTGTATAAGCTTCCTGGAAGAAAATCGATAACAAAGCTCATGGAAGAAAAATACGAACTATTATCTATGATTATAAAAGAAAAGCTCTTGGTTGTCGACTATAACTTTGACATCAGACGTTTGGATAGATACGTTAAATACACGGAGCTACTTGGGAATGACTACACACTTCGTATCGAAAAACAAACTGGAATCCGTGATGCTTGGCGTTACTTTACTCGAAGAACGACACACTGCAGAGTACTTAGGTGAATAGTTGCTGCAAATCTGCATTCAATGGAGAATCACGAAAGAGCAAGTTGTTGCCGTTGTAACAGATAACGGCGCAAATATACTGAAGACTGTCAACGATACTTTTGAAAAACACAAACATCTTCCGTGCTTCGCCCATACTTTGAATCTTGTCGCATTTAATTTAATCGATAAAGAACCAACAGTTCATGCTATGTACAATAAGGTAAAAGCACTCGTTACATTTTTAAAGCAATCTGTAGCAGTGGCAGATGAGCTTAGAAAATACACCGAGAAAAAGCTAATCCAAAGTGTTCCGACAAGATGAAATTCAACGTATTTTATGCTTGATCGATTTATCGAGCTATCAGAAAGCGTCGGTGCAGTACTGCTTAAATTTCCAAAATCACCATCGATGTTATCAGCAAGTGAATTGCAGCTTGCGAGAGAGACTGTCCAAGTATTGAAGCCTGTCGAGGCTGCATCGAGAGAAGCGTGTGGACAAGCTTATATTACGTCCAGCAAAGTCATCCCATTAATGAACTGTTTGAAAAATAAAATTGAAACGTTGAAGACGGATTTGATCACAAGCGCGGGCATAAATTTAAGAGAGATACTTCTGGCTAGTTTTGATAAGAGGTTGGGAAAAGTTGAATACATGACTCTTCTCGCTATCTCGACGATCCTGGACCCAAGGTTCAAAAAAATTACATTTTCATCACCCACTTGCGTGCTCACAGGCGATACAAAAGATTGTTAAAGAAATGCAAGTGATATCTAAAGAATCATGTGATATTCAAAAGGAAAACGTTATTCACCAAAAAGACCCCACTACCGACGATGATCTCTGGTCTCATCACGAGACTCTTCTCAGTCAACATCAAGCAATTCATAAAGAAGAAATCTATTCGGGAAGTGAAATGCCGACAGATCTAAAGCATTATCTTAATCAACCAACGACCACTCTGAACGATGATCCTTTAAACTATTGGCACCAAAACAACGTGTATCTGATACTAAATAAGGTAGCACATCGTTATTTACCTATAGTAGCAACGTCTGTTCCGTCGGAACGCTTGTTTTCTAAAACAGGTAATATATTAACCGAAAATCGAAACAGGCTTTCGCCGAAGCATCTACAACAATTGTTGTTTCTTTCTTCGATTTCAATCAAAGATTGGCTACTCGATCAATAAAAAAAAGTGAAAAAGATTATATTTTTATTCTTGTTTTCAACCTTTTTTTATTATGATGTAAAAAGATCGATTCTTACAAAATCGATTTTTTACACTTCGATTTTAGAGAGAATCGATTTTCATACTGGCGATTCAGAATCGATTCAGAAATCGATTTTTATTACAAGATCGCACATCCCTAACCTTACCTTTTCAAGACACTGCATCTCATCATTTAACTCATGAAATATACTCTGTATCTTTGCTACATGAGTTGCTATATTTTCACCAGAATTCTTACTATAGTTAAAGAACTGACCTAGGAGACGGTCCAATCTCTGACCTGAACTCTGCTCATAGATAGCAAGCAGTTTTTCCCAGATTTCCGATGCGCTAGTACAAGTATTAACCAATTGTAAATTTGCATTATTCAGTCCTTTGATAATAATGAGACGAGCTGTTGTATCCTTCTTCTTAAACTCCTTCATTGCAGCGTTATACACGGCTTGTGTTTCAGACGTTGCAGGAGTAACAGCCACTGGCTTCTTGAGCTCACCTGTCACTACTTCCAACACCTCATGATGTTCGAGTACAAGCTCAATCTGCAGTTTCCATACTAGCCAGTTTTGTGCTCCCTCCAGCTTGTCGATTTGCGTTTTGAATTCCATAGTCTCTTTACAGAATGTATAAGAATCAAAACGTTTGCGAAACACCGACCACGCCCTTCACTCTTTGTTCTCGTACAATATAACCAAACTTCCGTTACAATCGCGCTGGGCCCATAACCTGTTAGAGTTATTAGCACGAGAAAATAGAAGACAACAAAGTTATGTATTAAGAACAGCTTTGTTATTAATTAAACTGAGAACTTTACAGAAAAGTGCGATACAGCCTTCGTGTGTATAAAGAAAAGGAAAAAGCAGAAAGTAAAGTGCTAACTAGAGAGAAAACTCTATATCGCTCACTGACTAGAAACGATGTCAGTGCCCTCTTGTATTATGTTAAGAACTAAAGAATGATTGGCACACTCACAGCCATACTCAATACATACAAAGTCACATTTTATAATTAACAGTTCTTTATTCCATTGATATGTTACAAAAATAAAAGCGGAATGTGATTATTTGCAAAAATACGGTTTCGAAAAAATGGCGGGACGTCACACCTTCCCCCTTCTTTAGGAACAAATTCCGTGCTCGTAGGAATTTGTTTGATGTCTTTTAACTGATTATTCAGATGTTGAAATTGAATTGCGTCAGGAACATTATTTAGATATCGAAATTGAATTGTATCAGGAAGAAAATTTATAGTTGCTGATTCGATGTTGGATCTGGCATTTTCGTTTGGTTTTGGAATTTTAATGAGCACTGGTGGTTCTGTAGGCAATGCTGGTGATTCTTCGGGTGCAGATGGTGAATTGTTATTATCATCGTTATTATTTCGATTGACTGGTCCGACACGTGCGAGATGTAGTAGCAGATGAGTGAGAGAACTCCAGATAGTTCCGAGTAAATGCATACTCCATCCATAAACAGTATGTAGAGCGTATCCATGAATAGCTGTGTCGATAAACATTTTATAATGCGAATGATGACCATAATGCCAAATATTCCGGCGGTTGCGGAGCCAAATGTGACGAACCCATTCCACACTCGGAAAGCGGCATTCTCAGCTATTTTATTGAGAGATGCTTCGTTTAGCAAGTTGTACATGGAGACTGCGTTTGTATCGATGAGATGACCGGTGAGTCCTCTGGCAACGGTGTTGAGAAGAGCAAGTTTTTCCGCAGGGAACATAATGGGGAGCGGTGCACTTGGACACCGTACAATTGGACACGTAAGAAAATACACGCCGTTCGTTTGGACACCGTTTATTTGGACATCGTGCATTTGGACACAGAAAAATGCGCACTGTTCATTTGGACACCGTCAATTGCCCACCGTTCGATTGGACACCGTCAATTGCCCACCGTTCGTTTGGACACTGTTCGATTGGACACCGTCAATTGCCCACCGTTCGTTTAGACACAGTTCGATTGGACACCGTCAATTGCCCACCGTTCGTTTGGACACCAGAGGTATTCCACATGGGTTTGTAAAAGGGCGGGGGGCGGGGGTGGGGGGGTGCAGTCTGTGCGTGTACTTTCCAAATTAAACGGTGTCCAATCGAACTGTGTCCAAACGAACGGTGGGCAATTGACGGTGTCCAATCGAACAGTGTCCAAACGAACGGTGGGCAATTGACGGTGTCCAATCGAACGGTGGGCAATTGACGGTGTCCAAATGAACGGTGCGCATTTTTCTGTGTCCAAATGCACGATGTCCAAATAAACGGTGTCCAAATGAACGGCGTGTATTTTCTTACGTGTCCAAAAGCGACTGTGTCCAAAATTACTGTGTCCAAATGCACCGTGTCCAATTGAACCGTGTGTAAAGTTTTGTGTCCATTTGCAACGTGTCCATTTGCAACGTATCCAATTGTACTGTGTCCAAGTGAAGGCCACTCAACATAATGTGGTCTCTTAATTTTTCCAAGTCCTTTTCGGAATATATTCCGCTGATGGCAAGGGGACCTGGTGTCAGGTAGTCCCAAGATAATGCTGTTATCGGTTGTAATTGTTGCAGAGGTAGTTGTCTTACTTGCGGTTCAGGTGTAAACGGACCCAAGTTTCTTCGATGCGATACATTGTCGGTAATTCATAACTGCATTCCCTCTGATTCCCGAATTTGGTGATTATTCTAGATTTTGGAGTGAGGAACAGAGAAGTATTGCGTGCAGTTACTGGTAATTCGGTAAAATATTCTTCTGTTTTCCTTATCATGACGTCCACAGGTATAGATTTTATAATATGCGTAACTTCTCCGGTCGTTACTGCCATATAGCCTGGTTCTTTCATAAGCCGATATGCGAATTCATCAGGTTGAAGAATAGGCATTAATTATTACTTGTCTTTCTAATTCACACTTTTGTTGCATGACGTTGTAATATAGTGAAGTCATTTGTTGTCGAATATGTTTTTCTACGTATTTGGAGTTTATATACGCGAAAATATCCAGGTTGTCAACTGGAATGATGCCTCGATTGACGAAAGCGGTGCCCTTCTTGGTTTCGAAGATGAAGAGCTTAGGATGTTCCGTACAGAATAAAGTATATCCGCACAGAGGCTGCTCCTTCATCTTTGTAAGAACGAAAGTAATATCTTGAGTTGTTAAGCTGTAGATAATTGGAGATGATGGATTTTCTGCATCATCCGTAATTTTGGTTGCTGGTTGCGTAAAGGACATCATATTTGTGAAAATTGCAGGACGATATTGGCACAGGTTTCCAATATGTATATCCATCGTCTGAGTCAAGGCAAAAACTTTCGCTAAGTCTGCAGACGGTTCCGGATTTTAATATTATTTTTCCGGAATTTAGTTAAGTATATCATTAACTAATTAATAATTTTCTACCGCTAGTCAAATAAATTTCAAATAGAGACACTCATACCACTCGACCAATACTAGCAAATAAATTAAACGGGCGAATTTGGAAGAATATTTTTCAGGGAGACGTATCTCTTGGTTTGAGATTACAAGATTCCCTTGATCATCTTCCAAACATCCCGTGAATAAATAGGCGAGAAAAATATAGGTCCGAAAAGTCGCTGAAGCAGGAATCGAACCTGCGTCTTTCGCTTGCCGGGCGACTGCTTTAACCATCTAAGCTATTCAGACCCTTTTGATCCTATATTTTTATCTTGCCTTTTTAATAGATGTTAGTAAACAATAATTTGAGAACGTTTTACCGGCTCTCAACAGTGAAAGATGTAAATTCTAATATTGTGCAAGCGAAAGACGCAGGTTCGATTCCTGCTTCAGCGACTTTTCGGACCTATATTTCTCGCCTATTTATTCACGGGATGTTTGGAGGATGATCAAGGGAATCTTGTAATCTCAAACCAAGAGATACGTCTCCCTGAAAAATATTCTTCCAAATTCGCCCGTTTAATTTATTTGCTAGTATTGGTCGAGTGATATGAGTGTCTCTATTTAAGTATATCAGTTAAGTATCACTTCGTTAAGAACGAACCATGGTGCGTTCACTATGGTCCTTAGGATTTTGATTGGAATCGCTGTAGAATTTCAATGTTTGAATTGCTAGCTGTGTCCCAGAGCTGGATTCCATAGGTCCACACCGGTTTTAGTATACTTTTGTAGAGTAAAATTTTGTTTTCTAACGTGAGTTTTGACTTGCGTCCCAATAACTCATACATTTTTTGCAACTTCAGTCCCAATTGTTTTCTCTTCGTCCAGATGTGATTCCTCCAAGTCAGACACTGGTCAAGATGAATCCCAAGATATTTCACATTGTCCTTTTGTGGTAAAACTTTGTTATTTAAGGTCACCGGTGGACAGATGTCCCTTCTCATTGTAAATGTAACATGCGTAGATTTTGACTCGTTTATTCCCACTCGGCATGTAATATTTCTGAAACTTTGCTGCAATATTCCATCTGAAATATTACACCTTTCAGCAATATTACAGAAATATTTCACGACCGTTTCTGCAACATTTCTGCAATGTTTCAATGTCCGCAATCATTTCAAATGCAACCTTACTGAAAGATTTCAGCAATATTTCGGTAATATTACTGCAATATAATAGACATATTTTGAAATAAATATATCTCAGAAATATGTCTAATACATTAACATTGATTATATTAATAGAAGTCGTTTACCAGAGAATTACATTATCATAAAAATGCGTGTAAAAATATATTTTTAATCTCTTAATATTAGCCGCTCTTTGCAAGCTTTATATAATTCTCATGAATAAAACTTAAATACGAGATAGATAGCACATCGCACGTCGCATAGTGGTAAACGAACGAACTAGCGACTGAATACTATTTTTTTGTAATGTTTCTGAAATATTTCAGATGCAAAGTTACAATTGAAATGTTAATGAAATATTTCTGTACCATTTCCGAACATTACAATATTTCAGCAATATTACATGCTGAGTGGGTTCTGACTCTCCATTTTTTTAGTCAAGGCTGGATTTTACTTAAAGATGCCTGCAATCTCTCCGAAGCAGTGATAGCGTTTCTGTGAGATGTCAGTATAGCTGTATCGTCGGCGAAGGTTGCTGTTATGGCATTATTTGTTGAAGGTAAATCTGATGTAAACAGTAGATAAAGAGTAGGTCCGAGGACACTGCCTTGTGGTACTTCACCTTTATAGGGTATAATTCTGTGAATGCTTCATTGTATTTAACCAGAAAATGTCTGTCGCTTAGATACGATTTTAGTAAATTGTAATAACTGTGTGGTAGGCAATGTTTAATTTTATAAAGCAAGCCAGCGTGTCACACTTTATCGAATGCTTGAGTCACGTCGAGAAAATCAGCGGAGCAAAATTCTTTTTTCTCTATGCAGTTGTTTATTTTCCTCACTACTCTGTGCACTTGTTCTATTGTTGAGTGTTGCTCTCTAAATCCAAACTGATGTTTAGGAAGTAGATTTGCCTCTTGCAGGATTGGTCTTAGTCTTTTTAGAAGTAATTTTTTAAAGACTTTTGATAACATTGGGAGTAGGCTGATTGGTCGATAGGATGTTACTTCTACAGGATCTTTACCAGGCTTTGATAAAAGTATAATTTGTGCCACTTTCCAAAAGTAAGGTACCAAGCTGAGCCTCAGAATCGCATTGAAGAAGATGGTTATTGCCCTAAAGGCTTTTTCTGGCAGTTCCTGTAGCACTTTTCCATTTAATAAATCGAATCCAGGCGCCTTCTTTGGATTAAGATGATTTTTAATTGTATTTTTTATTTCATTGACTTTGAAATTTCTTATTGGTTGACACATATTCAGTGAGGCTTCAAGTAGTTGGTAAATTTCCTCTTCTTCGTGAGCGTCAATTTCTGAATCGAAGGGTTTGAAGACTTCTGCCAGATGTTCAGCAAAAGCTTCAGCCTTATCTGCATCGCTTCTTGCCCAATTACCATTTGATAGTCTGATCGGTGGGATTGATTGTTGTGGTTGTTTTATTTTTCTTGTGGCTTTCCACAATGAATAGTCAGTATTTACTGTGGCTGTAAGATTTTCGAGATATTTTTGTATGGCTAGGTTTTTTTGTTATAAAGCAGTATTTTGAGTTCCTTCGTCGCCTTGTTAAATTTAATTTTATCTTTAACCGAGCGAATGAGCTGCCATTGTTTCCTAATCCTCCGTTTTTCTTCTATTTTGGTTTTGATGTTAAGTAAACAATATTGCGTATTATACTGGAGCTTAATTACCGGGGTGGCTTCCCAGGCTGCTTTCTGTATTACTTTAGTAAAATTTTCTATGGCCTCTTCCAGTTCTATTTTAGACTTGAGAGAGATTTTGCAGTTGAGTTCTTCATTTATAATATTCCTGAAGTGTTCCCAGTTCGTTCTTCTATTGTTGAGATACGGCAATTCGTTGATGAGTTTTATTGTTGAGGATAACGTGGCTAGTAATGGAGAATGATCCGATGATAGCTCAAAGCAAGACTCAATCGTTAAATAGCTGCTAGCTATACCTTTAGTAACGCAAAAGTCTATGCAATCTGGAGTTTTTCTTCGGTCTGTGGGCCAGTAAGTAGGTTGTCCTCTTGAGAGATGCTGAAGATTATTTCTCTGCATGGTTTCGTATAGTTGTCTGTCTTTCGGATTCGCTATTCTCAATCTTGAGCCCCAGAAGGGATGCTTAGCGTTGTAATCACCCCCGGCCAAGAATCTATGGCCCAGAATATTGAAGAAGTCTTCGAATTGACCTAGCGTAATTGAGTGTTTAGGAGGGCAGTACACAGCCGTGATTAATTGGTCCTACCCAATCCTCCACCACAATACTGGTAGCTTGTAAATAATCTTTATCAAATTTTATTCCTTCATGATGTTTAATTTTGCTTTTGATTATTATGGCTGTTCCTCTATGAGCAGTTCCATCTGGGTGTCGAGTATTGTAAACTTTATAGTTGTGAATTTGCAAGTGACTGCAATTTGTGAAATGCGATTCGGATATGAGCATGATATCTATATTTTTATTTTTAAGAAAGATTTTGAGTTCTTGAGCATGCTGCGCCAAGCCGTTAGCGTTCCATATTCCGAGTTTTAGATGACAAGCCATTAGGGCATTTTAGCTATCATGGCTGACAAGAGATTGAACATAGAGTCCATCTTTCTAATTAGTTGCATAATCATTTCTTCTAACTTATTTGAGTATTGGTTGTTGAGCGTTGTAAGTGCCGGGTCATCTTCTTGTTGTTTTAGAGGGGCACCTCTAATTTTTTGGGCGTATGATATACTTGACTGCACTACATTACCCCGCTGGTTCGTTTTACTTGTCGAGTTCCTGTCTTGAGTCGTTGATGGTGTTTCCCCTACATTTTTCTTTTTTAGCGCTAAAAACATTTTTTGACGCAAGTATTCGAAGACCACGCAACCTTTATAATTAGCAAAGTGAATCTCGCCGCAATTAGCGCAATTCACCTCGCCACTTTTCGTTTTCCTCGGACAATTTCGAGTTAAGTGGGCACACTAAAAAAAACCGCGGGGTGAGGCAGTCTTCATCCTTCAAATTCGTGAGGCAGTCTTCGTCCTTCAAGTTCCTCTTTTCCGTCTTTTCCGTCTCTCTCTCTCTCTCTCTCTCTCTCTCTCTCTCTCTCTTTTTCATCGTTGTCATCATTAGATAGAATTCTTCTAAAAGAAAGAAATAACAAAACAGAAACTTGCACAAAATAAAAGATGCAATCATTAATAAATATCGGGCTCCGTAAATTTTAATTTAATTTTTGTCTTTTATGAAAGAGGGCTAACCTATCAGAGTGTACTATTTTTCATTTATGCCTATTCGATTTCCGTATTCCGAAAACAACATCACTAAGCTTTTTAATTATTCTATAGGGTCCCTCCCAATTACTTTGTAATTTAGGAGATTTGCCTCCTACTCTACGAGGATTATAAAACCAAACATCCTGACCAACATTGAAATTAATTTGCCTAGCTCTCTGATCATAACGTTCTTTAGAACGAAGAGATTGAAAATTCAAACGTTGCCTAGCATTATTATGAACATCACTTAATTTCTTCTTTAATTTCTAAATATAATCTCCAATGGAATTTTCTTCCTCCCTCTCCGGAGGACTTCCTCGCAACAGATCTAACGGTAATCTCAAATCATGTGCAAAATATATGTAATTCGGCAGGAAAGGCACCCGTGGCCTCGTGTTTTGAAGACCGATATGCCATCACATACATGGGAATCCAACTATCCCAATCTCTCTGATCTTCTGAAATAAACTTAACTAAATAATTCAAAATTTTTGATGATGACGCTCAACCTGCCCATCTGATTGTGGATGTAAAGCAGTTGTCCTAGTTTTCTTAATTCCTACTAGACGCGTCATCTCCTGAAAAATTCTCGATTCAAAATTTTTCCCTTGATCCGTGTGAACTTCTAACGGAATTCCATGACGGGAAATTACCTGCTTCACAAAAATATCTGCTACTGTATTAGCTTTGATATTTTTCAATGGGAAAGCTTCAACCCATTTGGTGAAACAATCGATAACAACTAATAAATATCGATACCAGCTGTGGTAGTAAGAAGAGGACCAAGTATGTCCATTTGGACTCTTTTGAATGGAGATCCTACATCATAAATTTGTAATGGAGATTTTCCCTTTCCCGACGGACTTTTCCTCGCAACACAAACTTTGCAGGATCGACACCAATCTTCCACGTCGTGTTTACATGTGGCGCAATAAAAACGTTTCCGAATCTTTTCCAACGTTTTATTCACACCAAAATGGCCACCAGACGCAGAATCATGGGCCACCTCTAATATTTGATTGATGAAATTTCTAGGAACAATTATCTGAAATATTTTAGATTTCAAATTCGGAGATTCCCATTTTTTAAATAAAACTCCATCCTTTAAGACTAGCGCATCCCAATAAGACCAATATATTTTCGCTGCAACATCTTGTTTAACAACTTCTTGCCAACAGGGACGTTTTTCTAATTCCTTTCCTTGAATAAACATTGAAATAATGGGATCTCCTAATTGTCTATCCCTCCATTCTTTCAAACTATCTTCTCCTAAAATTATTCTTGCAATAGAATTTTCTTTCAATTCTACCTTTGAGCAATAAACACATCCTAGCTCAGCACAAGGGCAATAACCCATCTCGACAACCCATCAGAATTCTGATGCAGTTGTCCTTTTTGATGAACTATCTCAAACTCATACTGTTGTAATCTCTCCAACCATCGAGCCAGTTGTCCTTCCAAATCCTTGAAAGATATCAGCCATCTAAGAGAGATGATCCGTACGAATTAAAAATTTTCTTTTTATTTCCATACAAATAATGATAGAAAGTTTTTAATGATGCCACAATAGCCAATAATTCCCGACGAGTTATGCAATAATTTCTTTTTGCTTTACTTAAAACTCAACTGAAATAAGCAATAACTTTTTCCGTTCCATCCTGAATCTGTGATAAAACCGCTCCAATTCCGTGATTTGAAGCATCCGTGTTCAAAATAAATTGTCCCTGTTCCTTTGGAAATGATAAAATTGGTGAAAAAATCAACTTCTGTTTTAATTCTTCAAAAGCCTGCTGACAAGATGAGGACCATTCGAACTTTACCTGATGTTCAGTAAGCGTGAACAGAGGTTTTGCTATTAAGGAAAAACCTCTTATAAATTTCCTATAATAGGAACAGAATCCCAGAAAACTTCGAAGTTGTTTCCTATTCTGAGGGACAGGCCAATTCTTTACGGCAGAGATTTTCTCAGGATCTGTAGCAATGCATTTTCCAGAAACAATATGACCCAAATATTTCACTTCCTTACTGAAAAGAGAACATTTCTGAGAATTAATTTTCAAGTTTGTCGTGCGCAAACGAAGAAAAACTTTTCTAAGGTTAGTGATCATCTCTTCAAATGTTTTACTGAAAACAATGACATCATCAAGATAAACTAAACAGATTTTCGATAAAATATCCCGCAAAACCTTTTCCATAAGTCGCTAAAAAGTAGCTGAGGCATTACATAAGCCAAATGGCATGACTCTAAATTGCCATAATCCATTCCCTATAGAAAATGCCGTCTTTTCTTTATCTTCAGAACTAACCTTTACCTGCCAATATCCACTCTTCAAATCTAGAGTGGAGAACCAGGAATTCCCCGATAACTGATCAAGAATATCTTTGATACGTAGCAATGGGTATGAATCTTTGATTATGACCGCATTCAACTTCCTATAATCCACACAGAATCTAAGCAAACCATTTTTTTTCTTTACTAAAACTACAGGAGATGTCCATGGACTTCGAGATTCTTCAATAACTCCCTGCGATTTCATGTCTTGAATAATTCGATCCACCTCTTCCCTTAAATGTAAAGGAATTCTACGAGGAGCCTGTTTAATAGGTTTAGAATTTTCCACATTAATTGCATGCTCCAAAACTTCACAATTTCCCGCAATTAAATTTTCTGAAAATACATCCTGAAATTCAATTAGAAAATCAGTAAAAATATCTTTTTGAGAAGAAATCAAATTTTTAGAATTTTCTTCGAAGAATATTTTTAAGAAACTAAAAACTTTTTCTTTAATTATTCCAAAACAAGAAAATTCGGATCCTCGGTAGCCGTTATCCTTGCTGCGGCCATTCTTGGGCTGCTGGGGTGCAGATTTCTTCTCAAAGTCTCCCATGCCGAATGTAATCCGGCGCATCGCCTCTAGGAATTGGTCCAGCGAATGCGTCGGTAGAGTCAGAGCTGTGGCCCGCAGCGAGTGCTGCGGTATGCCGCCGATGAGAAGGCTGATTGTGTCCGCCGTCGGCAGATTCAGGCGATGAATCAACGCCAGTTTTTCAATGGAGTATTGATCAAATGTTTCTTTTGCTGGGCTCCATTTTCTGGTCTCAATCTTTTGCATCGCTGCCGTAAATGAGATGCGCCGGTCGAACATTTGCACCAATGCTTGTTTCAGGTCTGTCCACGATTCCAAAACGTTGCCGTTCTGTATTTCATACCATTGCTTAGCAAGCTTGGTTAATTTACCAAACGCTGCCAGCAGGACTACGTCATCGGAAGCTCTATGAATCTGTGCGACTCTGTCGACTCTTTGCGTCCAAATTTGGACGTTTTCCTCGTCGATTCCTCCGTACTCCAGAATCTGCGGTGCAAGCAGTGACACTGCTTGCGCTGGAGACGACGCGCTGATTGCTGGTGGTCGTACCGCCTCTTCTCTCTCTCTCGGTTTCGGAGTCTCGTCCGGTGCTGGAGAGTCCCGTCGGACAAATGTCCTCACCTCGTCCATCATCCAACGCTGCTGCTCAAGGAAGATTCCCAGCGTTACTGCAATGCGTTCTAATGCCCCTGGTGCTTCGCCGGCCGGGGCAGACATTGTCGATGGTCCTGGCAAATCTGCTTGGCCGCTACCCTTTCTCGACCTTACGCTCTGTGCTCGCGAACGTTGCGCGGGAGGCATCATTTCTTCGAACGGAGAGTTTTGCTCCAGGTGTGACATGATCACCTCGATCAGCAGTTCCTTGTCTGACGAAGCCATCACTGGCAATTGGTAGCGAAGTGCTTCCTGTCGAAGCTCTTCCAGAGAAAATGCTTCTAGCCGAGCTCGTTCCGTAGACATTTGCTAAGATTTCTGACTTCGCGTACCGACCATAAAATTTGACAAAAGTCGTCTGCGAAAGCTTTTCGTCTGGACAGCCAAGCTGTCCGTTGGCCTAGGAAAACCCACACTAGCGTGCACACGACCGCTACGAATAACAGCACGCGGGTCACCGCGTATATCACGCGCGAAGCAGAAAAAAGTCGCGCGCCGGTCTCTGGAATGCGGTAGGTCGCGCACGTACTCTTTTCCACGCAAACGCTAAAGAAAACGCGAATTGTCTATCCCACTTCTGAAATTTATTGTAAGAGTCGAAATTTACATTAAAACAACAGTTTGCTTTATTTATTTTGCACAATATTTGTGATTGTTTACAACGAAGATTTACTGTATATTGTAAAGATAAATCTGAACCGATAGACAAAGCCGTAAGGCACAAGTAGTTAATGAACTACGCAAAAGGCGCGAAGCCTGTACAAGAGCGAACTCGACTTATTTTCGCGACTTCACGGAGAGCGTTCCGGAGAGCTTCTTCTTCTTATTATTATTATGGCACAGAGCAGAACCATCAACCGCTCATACTGCCAGATGCACTTCACAGTTACTATACGTGAGGATAGTCTATATCACACGCGCCTGCGCGTCAAAGTCACAGTCAGAGTAGTAAGTCACTTTTATGTAGAAAGGAAACTATAGGTGAAATAGTTTTATAAGACGGATTCCTCATAAGATCAAAGACATCATGGGGGGGGGGGGGAATCCCAAATTATGGTCCAGAGAGCGAAGGAGCGAGCCACGATGAGCCGCAAAGAGAGGACAAGACCAAAGGACGTGATTAATGTCCTGCCGCAACACGCCACAGTCACAGTCAGGGCGCTCGACGATGCCGCATCTGAAAAGATTAAAGTTCAAATTATAATGATTCGAACGGATTTTACAAGCTATAACAGTTTTCACCCGGCTCAGAGCAAGCTTACTAAACCAAGCTCAAGGAGAGAAAAAAGGATTGAGAGCAAAGTATTGAGTTCCCTTATACCTAGCCTGTGCCAACAAAGACCTCGATGTAGAGTCTATATATTTCTTTTTAAAAATTGAGTAAAAATCCGTATGAGGAAGGAGATAATCGGAGGGTCTACCTCTACGTATCACCTCCTTAGCCAAGAGATCCGCGGTCTCATTTCCGAGGATTCCGACATGCGCGGGAATCCATACAAGACAACATCGAGACCCTGGAGGAGGGCCGATCTTAGCTTGTTTTTCAAAACTAAAACTAAATAATTAAAATCTCTGTCAATTCGATCACTCGAAATGACATCGATCACGCTGCGGGGATCGGTAAACACCGTGGCTTTTTCCACACCATTTTCAAGGATGCAATCCATCGCATAAATAATGGCAACACATTCTCCTGAGAAAACGGAGAAGTAACCATTTAATTTGTACCTCTCCTGCACCTGAAGAGAAGGAGAGTAAATGGCCGCGCCAAGATAAGAGGAATGTTCATCCTTAGATGCATCCGTAAAAATAAAGTGCCTGCCAACAACATGTTTCGAAAGTTCCGTTTGAAAGACAAGCTGTGGGAAACGAGCCCTGCGAATCCCCTCAACTGCCTGCGGAGAAGAAATATCCGTTTCAGGGACAAAAGCAGAGACATCAAAAGAGAACAAAAACAGGGAAATTTTTGAGAAGTTCGCTACTCTATTCTTGAATCCCTTAACAAAGCAAAAAGCTCTGTAAAGCAGAAACTTGTCAAGCAAGTTAAATCTATAGTTAAAATGAATAAGAGACACATGCAAGTCGTACAACTTATCGATAAGAATATTAGATCTAAGCGCGAAAGACTTTAGAATAAACTTTTCGGCAAGAAACTCGAAGCGCTGTCGAACCGGGCTAACACCCGTTTCGGCATAAACTACGTTGGTCGGGGCAGATCTCCTGAGACCAACACAATATCTAAGCGCCCTACGCTGCACTCTCTCCAAAAGCTCCACCAAACCATTGTTATGGATGTTAGAGGAAAAAGGAAAGAACCATACTCCATTGAGCCTCGTATTAGGGCTTTAAAAACACATAACAAAGTCCTGGGATCCGCTCCCTACCAGATCCCCCTCAATGACTTCAAAACATTAGCAAGCTTCCCGCATTTGTCAACCAAGAAATGAGCATGAGAGTGACCTCTCAAGCCGGTGTCAAAGTAAATCGCCAAGAACTTATATGAAAGAACGGACCCAATGGTAAATCCAGAGAGATCGAGTGGCCAAGCGGATCAATTCTCCCCCGGGAAAAGATCATCAACGCGGACTTGGCAGGGGACACCGACAGTCCCAAAGAAGAAAGGAAACCCCCAACCCAACTCGCCGAACGTTCCAGGGATCTGAGAGAGCATGCAAGGTCAGCGGTTCTCACAAACAACGCTATGTCGTCAGCGAATTGAACAATGTTACAATTGCGAGTAAAAAAAACCACATTTAGAGAGGTACAAGTTAAAAAGGAGTGGGCTAAGAATAGAACCCTGAGGAACTCCCCTATATGAAACGAAATGACTAGAGATCTCGCCATTAACAACAAACTGAATATTTCTAAAACTTGTGAGTTGATATATAAACCAACAAATTTTTCTAGGGAGACCCAGCTCAATCAGACGCGTGATCAAATAGAAGGCACCACATTGTCAAATGCTCCCTGAATATGCATGAAGAGGCAAGCTGTGGATTGTCTAGATACAAATCCGTTGAAGATTTCCGTCGACAAAATGCCCAAATTATCCGAACACGACCTTCTCTTGCGAAAGCCAAACTGGAAAGGTGGAAGGAGCTCCAGAGACTCAATCCACCAGTTCAATCTAGCAAGAATCAACTTCTCAAGAATCTTTAGCAGGCAAGACGTAAGTGAAATGGGACGATATTTTCCCGGAGATCCCTTAGGGATAAGAAAGATCAGAGGATGAGAGATGCCAAGAGGGAGGGAACAGACCCGCGTCAAGGAGGCTGTTAAAAATATCGAGCAATATAATTAGGTATTCCTTCGGAAGAAGGGAGATCATACGATAATCAATCCGATCGATTCCTGGAGAAGACCGGGTCTTTACCCCACGAATGACCGAATAAAGTTCCTGAAGAGTGAAAGGTTCCTCGAAAAGCTCACAAGAGCAGTCCTCAGGAAAATCCTCCAGGGAGAAAAAGGATTTGTGAAAGGAAGAGGGAGGGCACAAAGAATCAATGGTAGTCCGAACGAATACCGAGAAACTATGATTTGAGAGAGGGCGGAGAGCTGAAATACCTAAATGTCGATTTTTAAATCTCTTTCTCATTCTCCACAAAAAGGAAATTGGAGTTCTCGGAGTGAGGCCCTGACAAAATTTCCTCCAGCTCTTCCGTTTCTCCGTCCTCAAGACACGTCTCGTCACAGCCTCCTGCCTCTTGAATGCGAGATAATTAGCAAAAGAAGGCCCCCTTTTAAAATTAGACAAAAGCGTTCGTCTGAGAGCGATAGCCTCCTGACAGATGTCATTCCACCAGGGGGCAAGCAATGAGGATCTGCCATTGCGAGAGGTGTTAGAGTCTCCAGGGGACCCCGAACCCTTCCTCCCCGGCAGCTGCTCCATCAAGTGACTTGTAAATGTGGAGTATTTTTCTAAAGAGCCAAGAGAAGGTTCGTTAATAGACTCTGTGAAAGTGGCAAGATTTTGGTTCAGATTTTTTAGAAAAATTTCATCGATAATTCTTGAATGTTTTATTTTATGTGAGAAAAACTTTTTCTTTTTAATGTAGAAATTAAAATGAATAACTGTCGGATGGTGGTCGCTGAAATAGGTATCCTCGAGAGCCATCCAGTCACACAATCCAACAGCGGGAGATGATATGAACGCGAGATCTATCGCCGATCTAGCTTGATTCGGGCGAGTCACAAAAGTAGGAAACCCGTCATTAATGCAGGAAAAGGATGCTTCCAGAGCAGAGTTCAACAGAGCAATATCCTGACTATCATAGCGTTCACATCCCCACTCCCGGTGATGTGCGTTGAAATCTCCCAAGAGGACTACATGAGAGAAGGAACGGCAAAAGGTGAATAAAGAGTCCCATTCCTGCGGAGAAAGAAAGCCCCGAGGATACCTATAAACTGAGATTATAGTAAGGTCAAAATTCGCATAGTGAATAGAGACGGATGCAGTCTAACTTGCCCTCTAAATGAGGGCAATTGTCTATGAGAGAGTGAGGGATAGAGGAACGGACAGCCAACAGCATTCCACCACAATTACGGATCCGAGAATCCTCACGGAACACGGTAAAGCCACGCAAGTCAGTCCAAGAACCAGGCCTAAGCCAAGTCTCGGAGAGAGCAAGGACGTCGTGCTTAGAGAAAAGGGTGGAGGATGCGTCAATCTTATTCGAAAGAGAGTGGCAGTTTCATTGTAGGATGCTAATGGAGCGATGTTGAGGAAGATTATCGGGAGTTGGGCTGGACATTTATTGATAAATCACTCAATACAGAAGGAGACGAAACAAGCGAACACAGAAAGGAACTGAGAAAACCAGAAAACGAGTCGTAAATACCCAAGAGCTTAAGGATGGATAAAAACCTTTCCAACAGGAGTTGCATAATGTGCGAGAATTGACTCAACATTTCCGGATTTAAATTCGGAAGCTGAGCCGAATGAGGGGAAGAAGGGGCATCATTGGAGGCAGGGCCGAATGCGATTCCGTTCCCCGACAACGAAGGAAGTCTACCGTTCGGGGAAATAAGAGGAGGAGGAGGAGGAGGAGGAGAGTGATTACGAGTAGGATTAAAAGGACCTGAGGAAAAAGGGAAGAGGGATGGGGACAAACTATTGTTATTGCTATCATAGGAGGACAGTCTAGATCTCGGTTTGCGACTGTTAAGGTTAGAGTTAGAGAGGCTGTCCGAGAGAGGGTAAAAAGAGCCCGAGGATGGGGCAGTTACTGAAGCCGATTTCTCTCTCGCCTGAGAGCTCAGAACCCGAGAAAATGAAGCCAAAGACAAGGGGGGGAGGAACAAAAGAAGAGGCTCAAGAGGGTGGAAGAGAGGATGCCAACCCAAATTTGGAAGGAAGGGAAGAAGAATGCGAACCTTGAGTAACCAAGCTAGGAAAGTCCTTAAAATTAAAAACGGGATCCGAAGTATTAGTTACAAAACCACGGACTCGCTTGCTCGCCTCCACAAGAGAAATATTTTCAACCGCTGCGAGCTCTCTGATTTTCCTCTGCGCAATATATTCCGGGCAATTAGGACTAGAAGCTCTGTGGGAGCCTTTGCTATTAATACAAAATGCGGGTCCGTCTCTTCGCGGGCATGCCTCAGCATTGTCGTGGGACTTCTCACCACAATATTGACAGCGAGCATGACCTTTGCACTGTGAGCTGAGGTGGCCAAATCGAAAACATGAAAAGCAAAGAGAAGTCCTAGAGACAAAAGGCATGACGGAATGTTTAACCATGTACAAATACAAATAACTAGGAAGAGTCTGACCTTTGAAAGTAATCAAAATTGTTTTCGATGATACAAGATTTGTGTCCTGATTCACACAGGGAAGGTCAGCCGGGTCGTTGTGTCTCCTTCTCCTGTTAAGTCTCCTAACGGATGTAATCACAATATTACTGTCGATCTCTCTGGAAATTTCCTCGTCCGACATGTTCAAAGGGACATTCCGAATGATGCCCTTCCTAGATGTCCTATAAAGAGGAATGAAGACCTTGTACTTTTTATCCTTAAGAACCGAATTAGTGATAAGACCGTTAGCGGCGTCCCGCGATCTGAACTGCACGTTTATCCTGGAGTATCCGACCTTTCGAATTTCGACAATATCTTTTTTAGAGATAGAGTATAAAAAGCGGCCAACCGCAATCGGGTCAATCGAGGATGAAGAACCCTCCCCAGATTGAACAATTACGTCATAAGGACCTTGAGAAGTTCTATCATACTTATTATTATCATTTAAAGATGAAAGATCACTTACATTGTTATTAACTGAAATATTGGCATGCTTACCTGAAACAATACCATCTCCCTCCCCCACAACGGAACCTGTACTCACTAAAGGCGGATTCGAAGTTTCCGTCTTTTTCCTCTTATTTCGTCTATTCGAACTTGTATGCGTATCCGGAGCAAGTAAACTCCTTGTGTTGCAAGTCTCTCCTGGCACAGAGGAGCCGTCGATAGCAATAGAAGAAGGCTGAGAATCAGACACGGCATCGTCAATTGAGGCGGATTCAACATCCATATCAACTTCGTCGTTGGGATTCAAAGGAAAAGGAGAGAAAGAGGACGCAATTAAGTCGAGTCTGTCCTCGTCAATTCCAGTCATAAGTTTACATGCAGAGGCAGCAACATTAGCGTTGTCATTTTCTAATTTTGCATTTCTAGGAGTAAAGCGTTTTATAGGGTCTTGTATAGACATGCTAGCTCAGCAAAATACAAAAACCGGCAACGAGAGCAGGCAATCAAAATAGCGCAAGGCCGCACGCCACGTGGCGGATTAAAGCGAGCAAGCAAAAGCGGAGCAAACTACTCAAGAAAGCACAAAGCACAAAAGGACTCGAGCCACATGCAAAGCCGACACAGGCAAAAGTCGATAAAAGCCTTCAAAGGGCTTATTTGTATAATATGTAACAACTATCGAGAGCACACACGGCACGACACGTGTTAACTCTAAGACGGGCGACACTCGAGTCCCCGTTCCGGAGAGCGAGTGCTCCTGAAATTCATATCGGAGCGCGAGAGACCAGCGGCGCTTTAAACGATGGTGGGGCCGAATTCTCGATGAAAAATTCCACAACAGTCCGCCTGCTGCTATCTTAAAGGGCGCGATCTCCGAAATCCTTACACTATAAAATTTCTTATTTTTTAAATATCTATCTAATATCTTAATTTATATTTTATAATTATAAATTCAAATTTTAAAGGGTTAGTAAAAGCTATACGCGGATGGTACTGAGTCAGTTTCAAGGAAAATTAATTTTTCGTGGAAACTGATTAGTTGTGCACAGGGCACACATATTTTTCTCGCCTACGCTTTATTAGGGGGGGTCAGAAGGGTTTATTTAAATAATAATCTCGAATTGAGATTAAATTTAAAGTCTTGGGCCCATATTCTGAATTCACATTTAGAGGCACATCGCCATTTTTAGTCTAAATGCGCAACTTTATAGTGAAAATCCTATTCTGAATCACATTTATAGCACATTTATGCCATTCTCGATAAATGTGCCAATAAATGTGTTCAAGGGCACATTTACACGCACATTTTTATACGTAATAGCGGCGCGCTCTATTCGATGCTTCGGAAGTTTGATTAATTTTACCACTGTTATACAATTGATTTCATTAACAAAATTATTACAGATCAAGTTTCTGTAAATAATAGAAATTTTTTACATAACAATATTAACCTTCCTGAATACGTGGGTTGTTGGCGTCCGAGCCAAAATAACATTTACTTTTATCTGTCAAATCGGCAAACCTGCCTAACTCCCTTCATTAAAAAAAGTAGTATTTAATTAGCTGACTAAAAAAAGTAGTATAAAAATAGTATGTAATTTTAGATTTACTTAACCTTTATTTAACTCTGATTTATCAACGATTTTCGCTAAAAAGTTGTCAATTTTGACCCTCCTAAATAATTCAACTTTTTTACGGATATCGATTAGCATTATTTTTTTTTCTGAACATTGAACCTCGAAGTGAAAAATTTTAAAGGGATTTTTTTCTCTTCCATATAGAAAAAAGTTACATATTTTTAAAGAAACCCATCTCTTTCCTTCGTTTGTATTCAGAATTCATTAAAAATAAAATATTGAATAAATAATATTTATCAAAATGACTATGAAATTATCAACTACAATGTAGACAGATGTTTCATGAATTTTTTCATTTTTTTAAATACTTTAAGGTGAGAAAAATAGCGTCGGACGCAAAAGATTCACGTATTCACTAGAAAGGTGCCGAAAAAACGTATTCAGTCGGAGGGTTAATGATATTTGGTCAATTCTGAAATATCTTCTAAAAGTATAGTAATGCATAAAGTGCAATAAAAGGCATATCGTTTGACACTAGTTTTATTTCGAAGGATTAATTAGATAACACGGTAGTCATAAATGTACCTCTAAGTGTCTAAGTTAAAGGCGCTATAAATGTGCGATGAGAATACGACTGACTTTAGTCGTATTACTAGTACCTTTACCTGCGCTTCTAAATGTGGCGCTATAAATGTGCCTCTAAATGTGAGCTGAGAATAAGGGCCTTGGTATCGAACCAAGAAAAATGTAGGCCCTGTGCACCACTAATGAGTTTCAACAAAAAATTAATTTTCCTTGAAATTGACGCACTACCGTCCGCGTCTAGCTCTTACTAACCTGTTGAAATTTAAATTTATATTTATATAGAGAGCCTTACCTAAATTCTTATATTTATAATAGGGAAAATTAATATAATTCGACCCAACTCTTATATTTATATTTTACAATTATAGAAACACGTAGATACACTATTGTGCAATGTATTTCATATTGTGCAAATCACTTTTTTAAAAATCTGTTCTTATTGTGATTGAGATATCTTTTTGTAATCAAACAATTTTTTTATGTCAAGGAAAAAGTTACACAAGAATGGGTTAATGAAGGCTAATAAGAATTTATAACTATCTTTCTTAACAAATAAGTAATTGAAAGCCTGGCTCTCTTTAATTGTTGGAGCAGTTTTGTCTAATAATTTTGATTTTTATATTAATTTCAAATTAATTAATTAATTTCTTTAAGTAAGCAACTCTATCTTCAATTTTCTTCTTTTTCACGAGTAATTGTTATCACTGATAGATTTAACAGTGTTTATATTTGTAACAATAAATATATTTTTTATCCTTTTGTTCGTTATAGTCATAGTCATAGAAATTTTCTTCAGTGTTTATATTTGTAACAATAAATATATTTTTTATCCTTTTCTTCATCATAGTCATAGTCATAGAAATTTTCTTCAGTGTCTATATTTGTAACAATAAATATATTTTTTATCCTTTTCTTCGTCATAGTCATAGAATTTTCTGATAAAGTACAAAATATTAAATTTTAAATTCGAAGTGTCAGTGATCTAGTTTCCACCGAAGCGTTAATTCGCACCTAGTGCGGCGTAGAACCAAATTTAAGTCGATGGAAATGCGACTGACGCGCTCATTTCATTCCTGCTTCAATCCGTAAGCTTTAGCGGAGTGGCAGCGAATTGACACAAAATTTAGTCGGTGGAAACAGTTGAAAGTAGATAGTGCCAACCTCTTTTCATTATTCATAACAGTTATTGCAATGATTAATTATATGTGATACGTTTAACTGATGATTCAACAAAATTATTTTAATATCCATTTTTTTTACTCAACTAACTGTGTGTGTACTGTATGTATTCTTCAGAGGTTATGTTTGTTTACATTCAATAAGCAAAAGTTAAGTTGGCTCTACTGAAATATCAATCTTTCTCGCTTCTACTATACTTCCAGTGGAAACAGTACGTTAAATTCGATGCGCACCGAAGCAGAATCGAATTGAAGACTTCGGTGGAAACTAGACAACTGAGAGAAAGCATCGTGCCATAGACGTATAATATATAGACCGAGCATCTGGCCGAAGCGGCATCGACAACTTAGAAAGAGACAAATGCTTAGTACCGTAGATCTGTCCTTCTTTTGTAATCTCAAGAGTGGGGATAGGAGCGGAGCCTGTCGGAGGGTACCAGGGTCAGAATCTGTTCCTTCTCCTCATATTCTCCTTCATCCCCTCTCATTCCGTCTGTTTCTGCCTTCCACCAATGATCGCAAGTTTCGTTCCCTTTCACTGCGTTACTAAACAAAGATGGATCTACGGTACTGAGCATCCGTCTTCTTCTAATCTGTCGATACAGTTTTCTATAGGAAATGCAGGCAATGCTCGGTCTATATATTATACGTCTATGCATCGTGCAGTTTCCCCTCTTTATTTTTTCTTAGGTTGGCTCTCTAAATTTTTCTTTTTCCCCCAACGAAGTGTTGCACGCACTAATACGAGATACGTTAGAATAGAGTCCCTATATATAGAGTCTGGCCACTCGGCTAGTTTTGTAAAAACATGGCGGCAGTATATATATACATATAAACACAGCTGATTGAGCTGATACGAGTATAAAGTTAATAAAATAGAGACGTATGTATGTAAAAATATTTATTATAAAATACTATTGAATTATTTATTATTAAAGTATTTATTATTATTAAATTATTTGTTATTTGAATTATTTAATATAAAAATTGTGAGCAAAAATATAATCAAAGTGTAGAATTTCTAGAGTCTATTATAGAACTATTCAGAAATATTGAAATAGGTGAAAATCACAAATTCAAACCCGTCCAATGTGGTATCATGATTACTACAAAATCTATTATCCAGCTAACAAAATATTTGATAAATGAAAGAGGCTACGTATATGTATTAACAGGTCGGTTTACGCAGGACTGTGTCGAGAATTTATTTTCAGGAATAAGAGCAAAACATCAAATATCCAATGCCTTACAATTCAAGCAAGACTTAAAAGAACTTTGCATATCTCGACATATAAAACCATCTAAATATTCTAATTATGATCTAGATGATAGACAATTTCTATGTGACTTCTTGAATAAACAAAAAAAAAAGAAATTTTGGACAATTTCTCCCAATATTTCTATTGATGTTAGTTCCAAACATATAAATTTTAATAATATAGAATTAAATGTATTATATAATATAGCTGGCTATATTGTTAACAGTATTGCTAGAGGTAAAAGTGCAATATGCGCAACTTGTTTAAATTCTGCTGGTTCAACAGAATATAATACAAATATGATTTTTTATGCAAAATTTGTGCATTTAAAATGTTTCCGAAATAATACATTATTTTTTGTTACCGCAGATGTTTTTGAATATTTTATTGATATGGAAGTTATTATTCAGCAATATTTGTCTCATTAAATAATGTTAAATGTAATTTAATTAGTTTTTTTATTGAAAAAATGAAAAATGTTTCTTGTACAAGTCTTAACAAATGTCATCAATTAAGTTTTAAAATTATAAAACGATTTATTGCATATAGAATAAAAATTTCATGCATGAAAGGTCGATTAATTAAAAAAATATATAGTAGCAAAACAATGGCTATGCATACATTAATTCGTTAAATTATATTTTAAAATTTTTACATAATGTTTACTTCATTTTAATTTAAAATTAAAAAGAAATTTACTAATTATTCGCAATTTTTATTTCACTCCTTTTCAAATTATTATGCTTCTCTCTGACAATATCTATTGGTTCCGCCATGTTTTTACAAAAGTTGTTTCGACCAATAGAAAGGAACACGAACGTGGCCAGACTCTATATATAGGGACTCTACGTCAGAACAGTTCCGTGAACTTGGCCCCCCGATTTTGACTTTTTGAGTTTTTTTTTTTAAATCGTTTGTAAGTCGTTTGTAGGTGATTGTTAGATTAACTAAAACGTTTGTTAGATCAACCTCTAGCTGCAAAACAAAAAATAAAAATGACCGTGAAGTTAGCCTCCAGTTTTTAATTTCAATTTTATTGAAGTTTTGCAGAATGTCAATCGACGCAAAATCGTTTGTTGGTCACGAATATATTAATTAGAACGTTTGTTAGATCGTCGTTTCTTAAATAAAAGCTAAAAACCATATTTAGTAATTTTCTAGGGAAATGACCGTGAAGTTAGCCCCCCGTTTTTAATTTCGATTATTTAAGTTTTGCAGAGAGTCAATCGACGCGGAATCGTTTGTTGGTCACGAATATACTAATTAGAACGTTTGTTAGATCGTCGTTTTTTAAATAGAAGCTAAAAACCATATTAAGTAATTTTCTAGGGAAATGACCGTGAAGTTTTTAGCTTTTATTTAAGAAACGATGATCTAACAAACGTTCTAATTAGTATATTCGTGACCAACAAACGATTTTGCGTCGATTAACCTTCTGCAAAACTTCAATAAAATTGAAATTAGAAACTGGGGGCTAACTTCACGGTCATTTTTATTTTTTGTTTTGCAGCCAGAGGCTGATCTAACAAACGTTTTAGTTAATCTAACAATCACTTACAAACAACTTACAAACGATTAAAAAAAAAAAAAACTCAAAAAGTCAAAATCGGGGGGTCAAGTTCACGGAGCTTGTTAGAACAAGCACGTTTTTTCTTTCCATATTGGGTGCATTCAGAAAAGAGTGGGATTCGATTGACCACGTTGCTTTTGACCACAGAATCCTCTGATAGGTAGACCTAGTAAAAAACCCTATACACCGGTCAATATAATTGACTGTGGTCAAAAGCAACATGGTCAAACGGGACGCTCCCTTCAGAAAACACAACAATTGCACAACGTTACTAGATTTATCTATATTATACCTTCATATAATATATGAAAATCTAGTAACGTTGTGCAACTGTTGTACTTTCTGAACGCACCCAATATAATTATTAACAAAGAAAGCTGTAAAGCCTTTTTAATAAAGTGGCTGTCCCGTCTGACTAATAGGAAGTACTTTGCTTTATTTATCTGCGGACCTAAACGTGACCCGTCACTCAAAGTAAGAGGTTAGACGCGTTCATACGAAGAGAAAGATTTACTGTAATATTTTCAACATTCCTTAAAAATCTTGTTTAATTTTTTTTGTATTGTTATAATTATCAACACAAATTTTGGAGAGCACGATGCCATATACATTCGACTTGTGTCTCGATGAAAAAATGTATATACATATGTTAACGTATACCTACATTTACATTGAGTGATAAATAGCATATATCAATTCGCACATATAACTATTATGTATATTATTGGCCATGAGAATAATTGATTCAGAGCAATTAATTGTACCGAAGTTCATTGTACCGATCTTCTACTTCGATATTTATATCCGTATTCATAGACCTTCCTTGAGGAATAAGGAATCCTTATTGGCTAAACTACGTTTCATAAACCTTCCTTTACCAAAAAAGGAGCCTTATTTGCTCCCTTATCTCAAGAGAGGTTACGAGCTTCCTTGAGGCGGCAATTGTAAACTTTTTAGCAGATGACACGATAATATAACCCAAAAGTGTCATACAATTTGTAGTGTTATTGGTCTGGTGTTATATTTACGGAAAGTATAAAAAGTGTTTAATATTAAAATGGAAAACGAATTTTTAAGTGATTCAGACGATGGATTTCAAGATGAAAATGCGGAAAATAATATTCGATGGCGTTTACCAAAAAGATATATTCGTGACGGGGAAAATCCAATTGAGTTTTACGAAGATAGACCTTTTAAAAAACGATATAGATTTAATAAAAGAACTGTGATTGATATTCTATTACCATTGGTATACGAACAGCTACAGCGAGACAACAATCGCGGACTACCGATTTCTCCAATAATGCAACTTTTAATAACATTACGATTTTATGCAACAAGTAGCTTTCAAGTATGTATGTAAAATTTAAATATATATATTTAAATATATATATTTTTCATATATTTGATATATATCCATCAGCTTGTTAATGGAGATATTAGAGGATATAGTCAAGCATCGATATCGCGTATTGTTGCACGAGTGTCAACAATTTTAGCATCCCATCTAGGACGATATATAAACTTCTCTACAGAACAGCGTCGAAGGCAAAATACTAATAGATTTTATGAGATACCCTAAGAGCAAAAGGTCGACTTTAAGTCGCCTTAAAGTCGACTTTTCACCGAAATGACTTGGTGGAAAGCCGACTTTTTTGAGGACAAAAGTCGACTTTAAGTCCACTTGAAGTCGGCGAATGTCCCAAAAAACGCCGACTAAAAGTCGACTTCAAAGTCGACTTTGAAGTCGACTTTTTACGTCAGGTTTTAGTCAACTTTTTGTACATGAAATTAATATATATTTATTTTTAAAGGCTGCGTTCGGGGAGACGCTATTAGCGCTAACAACAATAAACGAAAAAAAAATTTCTATTAGATCTCTCGATTTACTAAAATATGAGGAAGAGTTTTCGCGAGTTGTCCAAACGGCAAAAAAATCGACGTACTTTATTACTTTATTGTCGTAATAATTTTGAACCTCATCCTTCAAATAATGATGATGCTGGTGCTGGTGATATGCTTCCTGGTCCACCTGCGGTTCATGGTATTAATGAAGATGTAATAAATGACTTGCGGAAGTTTCTGTTTCCGATGCATCATTAATGCCTCTAGAAACTAATGATAAATCAGAAGCTGATGATAGCAGTAACAATGATAATTGTTCATTATCCGAAAGTAGTACTAACTGCGATGATGCTGTAAGTATTTCGAATGATAATATTTTGGAAATCCAGCGGGGGACACAGAAGAAGAAGAATTAATTATAATATTGCTTTTTTTCAGATTAGCGATGATATTCGTGATTGGGCAATTGAGTTTAATATAACTCACAAAGCTCTAACTCGTTTATTACACATTCTTAAACGTCATGAGATCGATGTACCTGTAGTAGATGCACGTACTTTTTTAAACACTTTAAGGCCTCATAGTTATGACGTTAAAAACTTTTCACGAGGTCAATACATTCATTACGGTTTAGGTAGAGCGCTGACAACAATTATTAATCAAACTCCACAAGCTTTTCTTGGTCGGACTGTTATTCAGTTAGATTTAAATATAGACGGATTTCCAATTGCAAAAAGTTCCAAAAGTCAGTTGTGGCCTATACTGGATAAAATATCAGATTTGCAGCAACTCTTTCTCATTGGTGCATACCATGGCTACAGTAAGGCTCCGTTATCTGAATTTCTTCAGCCATTCGTTGACGAATACACAGTATTACAAACTAATGGATTTGAAGTTAACGGTTTGATGTATCAAATTCAGATTCGAGCTATTATTTGCGATTCTCCAGCTAGAGCATATGTTACTTGTACCAAATCGCATAATGCGTATTTTGGTTGTGGAAAGTGCACTGTTAAAGGTACCAGTATCAACAGACGTATGACATTTACAGACGTTAATGCACCTCTTAGAACTGACGTTGACTTTAAAAATAGGGTTCAACCACAGCACCATCTTTCAAATATTTCTTCTTCATTCGAACTTCTTTCTGTGCCTATGGTAAGCTCTTTTCCTATAGACTATATGCATAACTCTTGTTTGGGAGTTATGAAACAACTTTTACGCTCTTGGGTGGATAGATCGCAAACATCGAGAGTTGCTCAACTTCATCTCAATTCTTTATCCATTTTGCTAAAAGGTATTTCCAAATTTGTTCCAATGGAGTTTGCCAGAAATCATTTCGATTTAGACGAATTTTCTCGGTGGAAAGCCACACAATACCGAACATTTCTTCTCTATTTAGGACCTGCGGTTTTGATAAACTGTTGACCCTCGGACAAGTATCTTCATTTTAATGTTCTGAATTGTGCAATGCGATTATTATGTGGTGTTGATTCTTGCAATACATATTACGATTATGCAAACGATCTCCTTCTTAATTTTGTCGAAAATATGAAACATTTATATACAACAGAAAGTGTAACATATAATCTTCACAATATGATTCACCTAGCAGCAGATGCTAAGAATTTCGGATCTCTCGATGCATTCAGTGCTTTTCCTTTCGAAAATTTTCTATTTAAAGTTAAGAAATTACTTAGAAAGTTTGAAAAACCACTTCAACAGATATACAATCGTTTAAACGAACAATCGAATTTAGTTTCAAATAAAATTGAACACTCTAATAATCATAAGGGTCCTCAATTATTACAAAGAAGCAATGAACTGTTACAAATGGGATGTACCAACGCACATACTAAAATTAAATTTCCAGCTTTTGCATTAACAACCAAACAATATAATAATTGCTGTTACATCAAAGAAAATAATTCCATAAAGATTGTTTGTATACAAAGTATAGGATATTTCAATGAAAATGCTGTGATTCTTGGTAGAAAGTTTATGAGCATGTCAAGTTTGCAGAATTATCCATGTGATTCCTCAAAATTACATATTTTTGTTGTCGAAAATTTATCTCATAATTTAGAAATATGGCCAGTTTCATCGATACAAAACAAAGGTTTTCTTATTCCATTAAAAGTCGACTCTGTATCTTATCTAATCCTTCCATTATTACATGTTAATTACTAAGTTGAAATTCATCTTTGGCATTTTTTACTTATTTAAATAATCAAATGTAAAAGTTGTATTAGGAAAATTTATAAAAATATAATATCACAATAAAACATAATATCGCAATAAAAACATTTACAGAACTTACACCTATCCTACATTAAGTAAACATAGACGTAAAAAACTAAACATTCTATTATAAAAAAACTTATACAATACTAAAACCTATTTTACCGTGCGTCAAATTGAGTATGCAACTTATGTAAATAATTATTACCTGGCAGATTTCTGAATACTGCGAATTTGGTCCCCACCTCGACGTAACCATTCCTGAAATGACACTTCAAGTTCTTTAACAGTGGAGTTTGGAAACTTCTTCAATACGTTCTCTGAAATTATAATACAAATAAAATTCAACCCACGATATAGTCCGAAAGAGACCTATGATACGGTCCGCAGCAGGAGAAAGTGTTCTCTCACTTTCCGTCCACTGCAGGACCGTATTTAGGGTGATCTCGCGATTGTATATATATTAACGTGTGATATTATTGCAATTATTAAATGTAGTAAATGTATAAATACACAAGTCGAACAACTCCGAAATCTAACGCTAGGATGTATAATATTTGAAATTAATTTGTATTATCGAATTCTAGATATATATTTTCATTTTGTTGAATAGTGACAAATTGAACATGTTGAAATAATATTTCGGCTTTTTTTTCAGAGGTTATGTTATCATAATTTTTATACTTTCTCGCCATTCGAAGCAAGGGGCATTTTCACCATCTTATCCGACTATAACCTTTCTGATATATGCAGTCCAATTTCGGAGTTGAATGAACTGAATTTTTTGGGACCAGATTGATTGTCAGAAATAGCACAAAAATATGACATCATTTCAGAAAGCATAGCAATTTGTACTTTCTCAAAATCACTCTGAAATGTAATTCAGGGAACATGTATGGAGGATAAGCTGCATATTAATATTTATACCAAGTATGACTTTTGCTGTGAGACTAGTTTTAACTCCTACGCGACCCTTCTGACCTGACCAACACAGTGTACTTCTAATAGTAATTGAGAAAGTATATTTTAGTACATTTTTTAAGTGTTTGATAGCTGTTTCTCCACCAAATCGAAATACCAAATCTTCCTAAAATTCAAGCAATTCAATAAACCATGCAAGTGAGAGTATAAATAAAGCAGTTGTAGAAGCTATGCATTAATAAGTGAAAGAATGATGCAATAAGCAAGCACATTCCAAATAAAAGAACAGTCGCGATGTCACAAAGTGTCCGCAAGTGACAGCTCGATTTAATTGGGAATATGAAGGTTCATATGTGAAACAGCCCAGACAGCACATAAATCCAAAAGATGACGAAAAGATGTCTTTTTTAAGTCATCTTTTCGGCAAGACTAAAAGACGTATAAAAGATGTCTTTTTGATTACACAAAAAAGTCGTCTTTTGAAAGACATCTAAAAGATGTCTTCTAAAAGTCATAATTAATTTAGTTGACGAAAAGATGTCTTTTTGATAATCTTGTTAGTCATCTTTTCGGCAAGACTAAAAGACGTATAAAAGATGTCTTTTTGATTACACAAAAAAGTCGTCTTTTGAAAGACATCTAAAAGATGTCTTCTAAAAGTCATAATTAATTTAGTTGACGAAAAGATGTCTTTTTGATCATTTTGTTAGTCATCTTTTCGGCAAGACTAAAAAAACGTTTAAAGGATGTCTTTCTGTAATTAAAATTGTCTTTTTTATTTTAGCTTTCTGTTTTTCGGCTAAAGTATAGAGATGTTTAAGGGTTACAATTTCATGGTCGGTTAGCTTTGTTTGTTAAACAAAGCTGGAAAGCACTATATACTTTATTTACTATTATTCAAATAGTGTAGTTTATTCGCTTACCGCTACGCGGCGCATTATTCATTTTCTATACCCGTATTCGAGTTCTTGTAATGAGTTATATAAAGCCTGCAAAATGCGGTTAATAACATATGTAATTATTTTTATCAGTTTAATTTCTAATACGATTCCCGTACAGGGGAATTCAGATATTGAACTGATTTTTGGAAAATCGGACAGATAAATGTCCGAATAAGTTAAAATATTTTGTTATTATTTACTTAAAATATTAAGTAAAAATTAACTTCCATATAAATAAAATCTTTAATTTTATAAATTAAATTATTTAAATTTTCTTATATATATTTCATTTATATATGTTATTAATATTATATATTTATATTATTAATACAAACGTCAGACTTGTCGATGACTGGTCGAAATTTAAGCCCATTTTTAAGTCGAATCGACTACAAATTTTGACCGTCGATTCGATCAATCATTTCTGGTTGGGAATACAGTTTTAAAAGACGACTATAAGATGTCTAAAATTAGATGTCTTTTAGATATCTTATAGATTAAGGCTACAAGATGACTTTTAGTCAGACATATGTCGTCTATTAGTCATCTTTCTGTCGACTATACGCTCTCACTAAAAGACATCTTTATAAAAAATATGTTATCTTTTAGTCATCTTTTAGACGACTTTGTGCTGTCTGGGAGTTGATGGCTTATTTATAAACAGTGGACACTTTCTAGCATCGCAACTGTAAGATAACCTACAAACACCAAATTACAAACATACAAAATAAAATTTCACTTACAAAGTCATGTCGTAGATGAACGTTTTCTTTTAATTTCTTCTCAAACTCTGTGAATTGTAGTAATGTCTGTACTGGCAATTCTGTCATATGTGGGATCTTTTTGCCTGCTGCACCTTTTGCGTTGACTGGTACTTCATCATTTTGCAGTAATAAAGCAATTCCATGAAGTTGGCGCGATATCTTTTCGAACCGCAAAGCATTTTCTTGCCGGCATGCAGCTGTAAATAATAAAAATATAGTATATTACGACTTGGAAGAAGCACATTAGGTTTCCTGGCACATACAAATATAGTTTCAAACAGGTCTGTCTAGAAGTTGGAAAAGTTGTAGGGCAAAAAATAGTTTCAAAGAGTTCTAAAAGGGCCTGTTAGAAAAACTGTATTCGTTTGAACCAGGATCCTTTGTATTCTTTTATGTCTATGAGATGAAATCAAGGGAATGAGTATGAAAATCGTGTAATGATTGCAATGTCAATGTACTGAGTGGAATATAATTACCGTAGAAAAAAATACTACGAGTAGGTGA
Organism: Lasius platythorax; assembly: GCA_963971435.1. NCBI lineage: Eukaryota > Metazoa > Arthropoda > Insecta > Hymenoptera > Formicidae > Lasius > Lasius platythorax. Next base: position 15,729,148 of record OZ020537.1, read on the forward strand.
GTTAATTTCAAGACGAAAATGTTTAATAATAAACTTTTCCATCACGTGAGTTATTTAGTTACACGCGTCAGCTCAAGTGAACTTCAGTATTCACGGCTGGCCCGCGCCATACTGAATTGAGGTAAGCTAGCGGAGCCATCCATATAATCAATTAATTGAAACTAAACTATTCACCTGATGGAAAAGTTTATTTAATATTTTCGTCTTGAAATAACGTACACGCAGTGTTTTTTTCCTACCGTAGTTATGTTCCACCTAGTATAATAATTATTTACATACCGCAACAGAAATTGCTGTGTCTTCTCGAAACATTCTTACTGACGTCTTCTGTGCACGAATTTGGATTCTTACTGACGTCTTCTGTGCACGAATTTGGATTCTTACTGACGTCTTCTGTGCACGATTTTGGCAAGCTTTCTGCTGCTGTAGAAGTTGAGGGACCTGTTAAAATGTCAAAAGTGAATTTTAAAACTATTATTTTTATTTCAGTGGGAACATAAATGTTATTTATTTATTTAAAAAATATATATATTTATACTTATTTATTTATTTATTTTAAAAGTTCTAAAGATAACTGTGAAAAATCATGACAGAAATGGTCCATAAGCTTGTTTACATTACCAATAGGATCATTGATCAGTGAGTCTGAGCTTTTTCTTTTCGAATGATGCAAGGGCGATAAGAGTGGATCGCTCGTACATACATCGAGTTGTTTTTGAAGAGACGACAACGATGAATATGTTCCTGCTGACATAACCACAGAACAAAATTAATTCTTATTGTTTCAAAATAGTATTAATAAATTCTCATCATGAATTGATTATTGACTAAAAATATTACTGTACGCTACCTGTTAGAAAAAGTGTCTGAAAATATTCCAATTTCGAGAGATTTTCAGAGTTTTGTTAGTAAATTTTATACATTTTTAAAGAGAATTTCAAAGATTTTCAAAGAATTTCATTGAATTCCATAAATTTATATTTAATTGTATGCAATATCTCTTTTCTTTTATTTTCAGCAACATTTTAAGAGATTTTCAAAAACATTTCGAGAATTTATCAGAGACTTTTTTCCAGCAGGGCTTACGTTTACTTCATATTATTATACATCAGCGTTGTGCACATGTGCCTATTATATTTACCTTGCAATTCAGTTGATTGGACATTGATTGATAAAAAGTCACCAGAACAGTTAACTTCATTGATCGGACATTCTGGGAGAGGTTTTATTAATGCAGGAGCTGAAAAATATTAATAGGTTACATTAATTCTTTAAAAGGGATTCATAAAATGTGATACTATATGTGTGATATACATATGCACACTAATATACATACATTTAACTTGTTGACGGACGGCATCATCACCATCGCTATCATCGTTTGATGATGATTTGCATTCGTTTTCGATGGCTAAGTGATAAATGAAATATGAATAGATATTAATACAATATATAAAAAAATATAACAAAAAATAATACAAGTGTATATGTATATGTGAATGTGTGATGCGTGTGTACAGAGAATACTGTAAATGAAGTACATACCGGCTTCTTTAGTAGTAATTTTCTTGCGTTTGAAATTTTTTGGTGCAAGATCTGAGATTAAAAAATTAAATTAATGTATTTTTGATTAACACATTATAAATAACAAAAAAAGTAAAAAAAAGATAGGAGGATGAAGGGGAAGAAAAGCAGCAGTGGAGGAAAGAATAGAGGATGTAGAAAAGAAAGTGAGACTATTAATTATGAGTAGGATATTAAATGAACTAATAATTAAATCTTAAAAATTAATTTACCTGAAGCATACAGAAAGTCGTCTTGTCTGTTGTTTTTTCTCTTCCTTTTGTTTCCATCTGATGGAAATGTGCTCCGCAATGCTTCGGTATCGTCATCCGTGCTGATGCAAATAGCCCTCTTCTCATTATTCCGGGCTTCCACATATGTATCTGAAGCAAATAATGATAATTTCAGTTGCGCAACAAACGTATCGAAATTTTTTTATCTGATAGTTGAAGTATACACAAAATATATACATACCAAAGGGTCCTATTAAGTACTGGTACACTGATTCATTCCAAGAGCCTGAAGGCTCTCGATTTTTTGCTATTGCCATCGTTATTGTTTCTCCCTTGGGCCACCACACCGTCATGATTTCTGGGAATACTCAGTTGGATGGCACTGCAGCCGCCCATTCTGCAGTTACCACAACATAAAATTGATTGATGTTTGCAGCCGATGTATTCATCTTATTCATTACTGGGCAACTTTTTTAACTCGCGACTATTATTTTAAGGTTATATTATAAAATATCTAAAAATGACTGCTAGAAGTCGACTTTTTGTCGACTTATAAAAGTCGACAAATGTCGACTTTTCGTCAACTGTGCTCTTAGGATAGCGAATTTTCCAAGTATAATAGGCTGTATCGATTGCACTCATATACGCATTGTCAATCCTGGAGGAAATAATGGAGAAGTGTATCGGAATCGAAAAGGATGGTTTTCATTAAATGTACAGGTATATTATTTAATTGCCGTATTTAGTATGAAGAAAATAAGATTTGTCTACTATAGGTTGTATGCGGACCTCAAAGAGAAATTTTGGACATTGTTGTGAGACATCCTGGTTCGGTGCATGATGCTGTAATCTTTGATCGAAGCGGTGTTCGGTGTCGTTTCGAATTGGGACATCTCAATGGGATTTTGCTTGGAGATAGTGGATACGCATGTCGAAGATATTTACTGACTCCTGTATTGAGGCCTAATAACAATGAGGAAATTAGTTATAATAATGCACATAAAAAGACCAGATGTTATTGTTGAGCAGCTATTCGGAGTTTGGAAGCGTCGCTTTCCATGCTTATATTACGGTTTAAGGACAAAACTAAGTACATCGGTTGCAATTATTTGTGCTACTGCTGTTTTGCATAATATATGTATTCAGCATAGAATTGAGGAAATTGAAGAAGAATATGTACAAAATGAAGTATTCGAGGCTGTTCAGGCTGTTCATAATCAAGAAGAAGATGGCATTGGACTTGCACATAGAAGAGCTTTTATAATAACGCATTTTTCATAAAACATGTTACTCCGAAAATAGTTCGCGGTTGTTGTCTCGTTATTTAAAAAGTCCATCTTCGTAAAACTCAATTGAGTTTTCCCCGTCACGAATATATTTTTTTAATAAACGCCATCGAATATTATTTTCCGTATTTTCATCTTGAAATCGATCGTCTAAATAAAATAAAACTATTCATATAGTTTGTATATAATATATATAATAAAATTTTATAAAGTAATAAAAACATTAATAACAGTTTTTTTATATTAATATATTTGAACACATGAAAGATTTATATAAAACGAAAAAGAACATATTTACTAACGTATTCTTTGGTATAAACTTATGCGACTTATACGATATAAATATAAAATAAACATAACTAATAATAATTAATAACTTATAATAAATTATAATAATAAACTAAAATTAAGTAGATTAATGTAATTTTAATTATAGTAAGGATTCGGACTGTACTTGATCTTTATTTTCAGCCAAGTTTGAAAGTTTGAGCGTTGCGATTTTGACCTCCGCATGAGCAACTTTCATTTTCATTGAATAATGAAGTTCCCGCTGTTGTTCAATAGCTTCGCGACACTTTATTAGTCGTAACTCTTTTTCATCTTTTATTTTCCAGACATCAATCTTGGATGCTGGGATTTCGTTCTTTTTTATGGTTCCGCACGCAGCAATTTTATTTATATTATTTTCTATTATGTCATCTTCTATTATTATCGTATCTTCGTGAAATTTCATTAATCGCGATTCCTTTTCATTTTTTATTGTCCGAAGATCAATTTTGGATGCTGGGATTTGGTTTTTTCTCACAGTTCCGCACACAGCAATTTTATTTATATTGTACTTTAAATTTTGGCCTGTCGAATTTTCATTATGCAGAGTTTGTGAAGAAACATTTTCACCTATTATCGAATCTTCATCTTCGTCGCTACTAGAAATTAACTGCCTTTTTGAGTTACTTTTTATATGATCTGAAAAGAGATAAGTACAAATAAATAAACAAATTTTGACAAATGTTACATAAATTTGAAAAAAATGATTTTTTTCAGATAAAGAAATATTATAAATACGAAAAGTATCATACATTCTTTTTCAAATTGAGCTGTACTATCAAATTGACACGGCACTTCAACGTCTAAATTTGGAGTAGTAGCATCCATAAAATCCATAACTGGATCAACGGGCACTGTTGGTGCAACGCCTTCACCTGTCATAAGACGCTGCACTTTTATCGAAGTGTTTAACTTTTTTTTCCTAAAATAATGTTTCATAAATTAATATAAGTATTTCTGACAAAAATGTAAACATAGAGATGTATATTTAAAAAATTATATATATTAAAAAAATTATTAACATACTTTTGCTTCATATTATCCCAGCATTTTTTAAGTTGTTTGCTGGTACGTGGTGTGAAGCTTTGGCTGCAGTATCTTGCAGTAATTCTTTCCCACGCCGCTGCTTTATCTTTGAGATCGGAAGCTCCAGTTTTTTTATTTTCGATAGCTTTTTCTTCTGCTATTAATTGAGCAAGAAGCATCCGCTCCGTTTCCGTATAATGGACATTTTTTGATTCACAGTCCATAATTACACTTAATATATATATGTATATTGCACTTAACTTTGTATAAAAAATATTATAGGAAAGGTGAGAGATCAGTCAATTGCAAAATAGGTTATTATTTATTCGCTGTCAGTGCTCAAATTGCACTCTGAACATTGACACAATGCAAACAAGCTCTCCTTCTGGAAGGAAGTCTTAAGGTTTTATTATGAAACAAGGAGGCCTTGATAAAATAAGGAATCCTCCAATAAGGCTTCCTCAATCCTTAAGATAAGGATCATCTATGAATACGGATATTAATATCCGCTTTGTTATGCATGCAACTTATTTTAATTCTAAAATTCTGATTTTCTATATCGATTTTGTTAAATAAAAAATAATTTATTACAAGTTTATATTAAAATTAATAAATATAAATATTTAGAAAAATAAAGATGTTTTAGAAATTAGAGAAAAATTATGTAAATAAGCAAAAGTGTCACATATATGTTCATCAATGTAGCAGAGAACAACCGGAATCAACGAAATCATTAATGTCAAAAATTCTTATTTTTAAATATAACAATTCCTATTCTTAAATATAACAATAACACAACATGTATTTATTACGTTTAAGTTTTAATATATCGTCTCAAATAAGTTTAATTATAATTTTTTTCTATATAATATAGATTCTTAAAGAATGATGCAAAATTAACAATATATATTTTGTATAGCATCAAAACTCTTTCATTACGTATTATACAGTTTTTATTACACAAGTAATTTTTTATATGCAAAATATTATATAACGCACAAATTTCTTCATAAAAAAATCTTTATCTGCGTGAAGTTTAGATCAAAGCACTCGAAAATAATTTTTCTGGAGACTCACCGAAGCTTCAAGATTTTCCAGACCCTCCGAGAACGCGATGACTGTTTTTGTTAGCATTAACACTTTTAGTAAAATATATATTTTTAACATTTTTAACATAATAATTTTCTTCTTTTGATGTTTGTACTCAGTCGGCTTCCAAGCGATTCTCCACTGGTGACCCAACAGCTATTAATGTTCCATGCTCAATGATTCAGGTATGCTAAACGAGTCAACGTGTTTTCATGTCTTTTGATAAATTCTTTGTAATACGTCGAGTTCGTGTGTGTGTGCGTGTGCGTATATGTGTGTGTGTAAATTACGAGTTTTTGAATGTTATTTCGATTATAAGGATTTATTATCATCAAATTATAAACTGCTTATAAATGAATAATTGAAATATTTTCCTCGATGAAATCCAATGCAAAATAATAATAGTACATTCGATTATATCGAAGACAGTAATACACGCGTAATCAATCTTCTTTCACAGTTTTTCAAAATGTTCAAGTGTATGTTCAAAACGATCGAATAATAAAAAACGGATGATATATTATTATTTATAATTATAAATTATAATTATAATGTGTCGAGACAAATTTTATTTATCTCTTGCTTTATAAAAATTGCTAGATTTATTATTAATAATACAAATAATACATTTTATGTTTTCGAAGTAGTTATCTTATTACGATACGTTGCAGTCATGTTTACATCGGTAAATCTATCTTGCAATGTTATCTACAGATTGATACTGCCAGACTTGGTCGAATACCTACAAGCAAATTCAACTTTTCAAGTTATTTATTGCATTAATACATCGGGACAATATTTGTTGCATTCTTTAGTTTAAGTATTTAACAATTTAGAGTTGCACATGCATCGAAAAGTTATTTAATGAATTATTTTTTCCTTTTAAAGAATTGTCTATGATATTAAGCTGTAATATAATTTTAAATATATTTTCTATACTTCTTTACATTTCTTTATTTTTCTTGCGCATTAAGATCGTAAATATAAATATCTTTTTATTTTAAAAGAAGTGTAATAAACCAAAAACTAACAAAATCCAGAAAGAAAATTTATTTGACGCAGATTCGTTTAAAATTATATAAAATACGTGCATAGTGAATTCTTGATGTAAAATGTAATTCTTGAAGCAAAATTGAAATATTGTGTATATGCATTAATAATCGCACATATCCAATATATTATAGAGAGAACAAATTAAATATATTAAATAAGATTATTAGTGAAAATTGTTTTTCTATTTTGTAACATATATGTATATATATACAGGGTGACACAAAAGTTCCCGGAACTTCTTAAAAATATTAAGCAGCTTCAAATCGGTACACAAATTAAACATTCTACACTGAAATCAGAATAAAAAGGTTTATTAGAACATTAATAATAAAATTAAACAAAAAATTACCACAAATGCTCAAAATTGTTTCCTTTGGCTTCAATACACTTTCGAAACCGCTTCGGAAAATTGTTTACGATGGTCGCGCACTACTAAACGGTAATTTCATCCCAGACACATCGCAGGGCCACTTTGACGGACTCCGTTAATTTGAAAACGAACTCCAAAGATCTTTTGCTCCAAGATGGACCACACGGAAATGTTTATCGTGTTCAAATTCGGCGAGCTTGGCGGCCAAACATCCTTGCCTCAAAAACCAGGAACCGGTCATTCGCAGCCATTTTCCGGCGTCCGTGATGGTCTGGGCATCGAAACATTTCGGTGGATAAGGATTTACGCTCCAACAAGATTGGGCACCGCCTCATTTGTCGCGAACAACGATCGTGCAAACACTCGACGTGCGAAGAGCTGTTTCCCGGTTTTTGGAGCAAGAATGTTTGGCCGCCAAACTCGCCGGATTTGAACCCGATAGACTTTTCCGTGTGGTCCATCTTGGAGCAAAAGATCTTTGGAGTTCGTTTTAAACGAAGTCCCTCAAAGTGGCCCTGCGACGTACCTAGGATGAAATTACCGTCCAGCAGTGACCATTGTAAGCAAATTTTCCGAAGCGGCTTCGAAAGTGTATTGAAGTCAAAGGAAACAATTTTGAGCATTTGTGGTAATTTTTTTGTTTAATTTTTTTATTAATGTTCTAATAAATCGCAGATAAAAAGATACAATAGGCAATATAGAGCCAGCGCAGTTAATCGGGCGCAATTTCGTAAATCAATAATCTAATGAAGAAATTAAAAAATATACATGTACGTTTCGGTCCTTTTTTTGGACCATCTTCAGCATAAAACAGAAAACATTCTTAAGGCGGTAACTTTTACAATATAATCGGAGTTAAAACGAAGTCAAAGGCATGCAATTAATAAAACGGACAGAGGTCAATACAAAAAGACAGTGAATAAAAGCATAAAACGCATTAGTTCCAAGCGGTGTCATTTCCATATGTGCCATAAAATATTCCATGATAATTTGAATGTGTCACTCCAACACGGTTGACTGGCCGGAAGTGTACGGAGCAAGGCTCAAATAATTCAATTATGCAGAAATAGATCCTGCCAAAGAAATCAGAGTCATGGTGATGTTTGTGTTAATAGATGGAGTGACACACGTATCAATACGTAGAATGGAAAAAGAACAGTTTCGAATAAACTTGTTTCTCTCGATTCTCGGATCAGCTTATCTTTCCGAGCTGTCTAGCGCGACTCGTCGATTGTAAGAGCGAGAGCGAGACCGCGAGTAGAGAGCGAGCGAGATGACCTATCATCAAAGAGTTCCGAAGTCTCTTACAATGGGCTCTCCCCATCCATAGCAATTCACGAATGTAAACATTTTTTGAAATGAAAACTAAAACTTCTATTTTGCATTTAAACAGCTTGAAAATAATCTTAATGGATTAATAAGATTTTGGCGATTAAAACGACATCAAACACGACATAAATAGGATAATTTTTAACTAGATAGGGTGAAGAATCTTACAATTAGTCTTCGAAGCGAAAATATAACGTCAAGCGGAGCGCACCTATTATATGTTTATTTTCAAAAGACTACGCATCCAATCGAATTTATAAATAAAAAATTAATTAAATTAATAATAAGTAAAAAATAAATAAATATAAAAAAATTAATATAAAAAGCTATAAATTAAAATCATAATTTGATTAAAATGCATGATTGCTTAAATGCTTGATACCTTTGTTCCAAGAATAAGAAAAAAGTAAAAGTAATATATTGCAGATATTTTCTACATTATATTCAATTAGGACTTATAAGAAAAATTGATTTAAAAAAATTTATTTCATTGCACATGCGGATATATGTAAAAATACTTTAGTAATAATTTATATCGCTGTATTTATATCGTATTATGTACTAGAATGCCAAAACGTTACACGCATTTAATAAAACATATTAATAAGTTCATGAAGTTTCGATATATATTTTTGATCCACAATTATATGGATGTAGCACGGACATGAACCAAAAAATTGTGGATCTAGCACGGACATGAACCAATCGGTCGTTTTATCGTGGCACCGAAAGTGGATCTGGCCACGTAGTTCCGCCCAGCCCTAAAATGGATCCAGTTAGCGCCACTGTACCACCTAGGAAAAGCGTTTGACGCAAAACGGCAGCGTGGCCGCTCTCATTCTTCTCTGTCTACGGTCATATCCTATCGCACCGGCTTACTGTAAAACACGTCACTTTTGTCTCATAACGTTCAAGCTAGCAATAAATATATCCTGTGTCACGTCTGAGTGACCCTTTTCTCACTAGATTTTAGTGATTAGAAAAGGAATGCTCTCTATTTTTTGAAGGGCAATCTGCTTACACCGATTATACCCCACGGACGCCGAGAACAAGGACTAAGGTGATCAAGGGAAGTGAAATGAGGCTGGACTTTTAATATTTACTAGAGTTTTCACTAGAATTGTACATACCTGTAATGGAGGATTCACACTGCGTCCGATGCATTGAACTATAAGTAAACTGGAAAGCTCGCCGCTATGGGATCGCGCGCGCCGAGAGAGATAGCTGTTTAGTGGGCAAGAGTGCTTAGTGCGCATGCTCATGCCACCTTTTACAGTCGCGTCCAAAATTTTTCTCGTGACAACTTGCTTATTTTCTAAAACTAAGGGCCGGTTGCTAAATAGGTTTTCTATTCGGACTGTACATTGGCTATCTCTCTCGGCGCGCGCGATCCCATAGCGGCGAGCTTTCCAGTTTACTTATAGTTCAATGGTCCGATGTCCGACGTCCGACGTCCGATATCCAATAACAGAGCTTGTTTTCTAGGAATTTAAGCTAGAGATATTTTATCGTACGACGCTATTTGTCGTACGAAAATGTTCGTCAAGATTGAACTTTTTCGTACGATTTCGCACGTTGAAACCAGTCGGAACGACACATGTGGAACGTTTGGGAAGGATGGTTCCTATTTAAATTAATCATAACGGCTTCTAATCATAACCAATTTGTTTTTGCTATAGATAAGTCATTTTTTCTAAATCTTTTTCATCTTTGACGTGCGAAAATTAATAATATTGCATAAAATTTATACAAATTTTATAAAACACAATTTATTTACGTAATGGATGATATAGTAAGTAATTAAATATATATGTATATGAAAATAACTTATATTTAGAATTATATTTACTACATTTCATATATCACTTAATAAAAATCACATATTATTTAATATATTATAAATTACATAATTTAATTTTTTACATTTGTGTTCAAGCATTTGTGTGCAGATTGTGGGGAAATAATTGAGGATGAAAACCACATATGTGAATTATTAAATGAGAATACAGAAAATTGGGAATCGACTAAGACAGTATTACTTTATTCTGAAGTTCAAAATATTGAGGAACTAATTAACGAGGTTTTTAAGCGACCACCATTGTGGAATAGCAGTCTTCCATATGAAAAGCGAGGACCATCTACCATAAAATCTTTATGGTCAGAGATTGATAAAAGATTAAGTAAGTTTTTAAATTTTTATTTAAAAAATATATTTTTATAATTTTTCAAAATTATAATCTTATATCTTTTTAAGACTTACGTCCAGGAATAGCAAGCATTAAGTGGCGTAATTTACGAGACACTTATGTAAGGAAATTAAGTGAGCAAAACAAATATATTCCAAGTGGAAGTGCTGCTGCAGCTAAAGCTAAGCCATTATGGCCATATTTAGAATTAATGGGATTTTTACGATCAACAATAACACGTAGAAAGTTTGTAAATTATTATACAGTTATCTTTAATTATAATTATCATTAATTATATCTTTAATTATAACACTTATAAATGAATTATTTTTTAGGACATTTAGTAATATAAAACCACCTGAGTCTTTTATTAATGAAGATAAACATTACGTAAAAGAACCATCAGAGAAGATAAACTTCAGTTGTCCAACGACTTCCAGAAACAACATTTACAAAAAGGATACTTTTTTAGAAGAACGATATCTAACATCAAGTTCTGCTACAATAAGTGATGCAGAAAATTTAGAAAATAGTTTACAAGAAAACTTTGATCCTCAAAATCGATACAATTTTAAATCGATGATTCCTGATTATTCATTAAAACGAAAAAATTTTATGAATTTGGAAGAAACTAAAATCTCAAAACAGCCTTTAAGTGATAATACAAATACAAAAAATGTTATAGCACCAGGTATGACTATTTTACATATAAAATTAATGTTACATTTAATATTTTTATTTGGTACATATTAATAATTTTCTTATCTATATACATATTGTGTATATATACATATGTGTACATAAAAATTATTTAAAATAAACACAATATATATGTATAACTATATATATATATGTATATGTATATTTATTTTTTTATTTACACAAGCAGGTAAGAAACGACGTAGTAATAAAAAAGATGATGAATTATTATTACTTCAACAATCTTTAATATCAGAAATAAAAAAAACAGATGAGTCTATATTAAATAATACATCTGATCCAGTGGTAGCTTTTTGCAATTATTTAGCAACACAATTTCGTACATTCTCACAAGATGATTTCACTAAATGTCAAAGAAAAATATTATCATTGTTATTTGAACTTCAAGATACCTACAATCAGTAAGATAGTTACATTTCTATATATTCAACATAGAAACAACCCTCCTATCACTCGACCAATACTAGCAAATAAATTAAACGGGCGAAGTTTGAAGAATATTTTTCAGGGAGACGTATCTCTTGGTTTGAGATTACAAGAATCCCTTGATTATTCTCCAACAATTCCGTGAATAAATAGGCGAGAAAAATATAGGTCCGAAAAGTCGCTGAAGCAGGAATCGAACCTGCGTCTTTCGCTTGCCGGGCGACTGCTTTAACCATCTAAGCTATTCAGACCCTTTCGGTCCTATATTTTTATCTTGCCTTTTTAATAGATGTTAGTAAACAATAATTTGAGAACGTTTTACCGGCTCTCAACGGTAAAATATTCTTCAAACTTCGCCCGTTTAATTTATTTGCTAGTATTGGTCGAGTGATAGGAGGGTTGTTTCTATGTTGAATTTATTTGACTAGCGGTTTTAAAAAATTATTAATTAGTTAATTTCTATATATATTACTGATTATATGGAAGAGCTGCTTAAAATTTAAACGATAAGTATGTTTAACTTTTATAGTTTACAGTAATTATATATAGTTTACAGTAACTACATATTTTACAGTAACTATATATTTTACAGTAACTGTATATATATAGTGATGATGTCTTTAATCGTTATTGTTTCCTACATGATTTTGTTTTTTTTTAAATATAATTAAAGGAGTGATAATATTACGTAGATGTAATTAACAACTATATATGTTTATTTTTACGTTTTTAAAATTTTATTTTCGTTAATATAAAAGAAGTTATTTTGAAATTTGCGATATTAAACATGTACAATCTCTAGATAAAAACCACAAGTTTTGTTTCATGAAAATACATAAATTTTATTTTAAATATTTTATTGGTATTGGACGTTACAAGGTTTTGTATATTAAAATAATATATAAAAAATCTAAACAAAGAATTGATTTTAATAAACATTCACAAACAAAAACATATATATATATGTGTATGTGTATTAGAAAAAAATGTAAATAGTACATAAAATGCCTAACTTATATAATTAGGTATTTCTTGCCAAGGTACAGAGCCTTCTTGTACAAAATATTGACAAAATACATTTCTAATATCTGCTGCTGATCGCGAATGTGTATTACTTCCCATCGAACGAATATTTCTAATGGCTGTATTTTCTTGCATGTCATTTTCACATGTATTGTCAATATTTACATACTGTGGCGTTGATAACAAGAAATTATGAAGACAAACAGTTGCTTTAATTATGTTTTCAGTTGTTTTAAGTGATGCATTAATTGGTTTTCTATAAATTCTCCATTTACTAGCCATAATACCAAACGCGTTTTCTACAACACGTCTGGCTCGGCTTAGTCTATAATTAAATATTTTTCTGCTTCTATTTAGTTGATTGCCAGGATATGGTCTTAGTGTATATTCATTAAGTTGAAACGCAGCATCACCCACAAGCATATATGGAATAGGTATGTCGCAAAAGTTTGACAATGGACATGGAGATGGTAAATCCATCTGTTTGTTCTCAAATCTTTGTCCCATGATGGATCCTTTAAAAATTCCTCCGTCGTTATGCCGGCCTTGAGCACCAATGTCAACCATTAAAAATTTGTAGGATGCAGATACTATTGCTATAAGCACAATACTGTGTTGCCCTTTATAATTATAAAATGTCGAGCCTGCATGTGGTGGTGCCTATAAAAATTGTTATATTAAATTAGTATAAAACTATACACACACACATAAGATTTATAATCAATTACCTAAAAACGTACTTGTATCACAACATGTTTCCCATCAATAGCCCCAATACAATGTGGGAAATTCCAGCGTTCAAAAAAGTCATCCGCTATTTTCATCCAATTCTCTTGGGAAGGTTGAAATAAAACACGATATTGCAAAACTTCCCAAATAGCTTCACATGTATCTTGTATTATACTTGAAACAGTACTTTTGCCTATACGATACGACATTGCAAGTGATGCCATCAAATCGCCAGATGCTAGATATCTATAAATACATATTAGTTCTTAAAGTAAATAAATAATCCAAGATGTATTAAATATAATATGTAATGTTAATATACCGCAATGTTATTAATAGTCGAACAGCAGGTGTAATTGGTTGTCGGAAATTTGTTTCTTGTTTTTGTATAATTGGTCCAATCAAGTAGAGTAATTTGTCGAAAATATTAGGTGTCATTCGCGTATAATTATAATACCAAATCAAGTCCCCAAAACGCATTTCTTGTACTAATGTAGAAGCTTCACCTCTCATTTCTCGTTCTAGAATACATGCTCTAATCCACAATCTTTTTTCCTTTTTAGAATGTTTTTGCCTTATTTGAATTTTTCGATTTATAATTAAACTCAACTTCAACAATCTTCTTTTTCGCCGTAATTGTGTTAAAGTATCCATTTCCTCAAGTCATTGGCCAACCCGGCGCTGGAATTGCAAAAATTCAAAACGACTTCGTTAAGATCTCCTTGAATTCCTCTTGCTAAATGTTATTCCTTGTCAGCGAAAAACAAATGCCGCGCTTATTTAAAACCTTTCCTCACAATGGTCAAAATCTGATTCTCCTACTATTATCTATCTAGTTACATTATCATATACGAATCACTAAACGCGTGCAGTTTGAACAGTTTCAAACGATTACGATGATCGGACCAATCAGCCATCGTACCGTCGCGCGTCGGACGCAGTGTGAATCCTCCATAATTGTGTGCGTGTAAATGTTTACATGTGGTTTAGAGATTTAGAGGTTCTCTAATAAAGTAATTAATTGATCTATATCCAACAATCCAATGAAATAGTCATCGATCAATCCAAGTATTATTGTAACAATTATATCTGGTTCATCAGTTATTATAATATTAATTTCTTCGTCAGAATATAAAGGTTTTATCTGTAAGTTACGGAATATTTATAATTTATCTTTGAGTATTTTGAATTAGATTTATCGAAATTTTATGTATACATAATAACGTCTAATCAATCAATTATGAATCCAGGTATTGAGCATATTCATTTATGTGATGCTCTTCATCAGATACTTGCGATATTAATTGAGATATTAAATCTTCTTGCAAGGGTTTTATTTGATTCTGTTCACTTAAAGTTTTCTTTTGATAAGTTATATTTTGATGTAATTCCTCGAATGTTGTCAATTCTGATGGATATAAATTTAGACTGTTAAGCTCATCTGATGTTGATAACTTAACTTTAGAATTATCAGTAATTGCAGTTTCTGAATTAAATATTTTATGAGGAGAACCAGTAGGTATCTCAGATTCAGAGGTAATGAATGTAGAAGTGCTCGGAGTCAAAGAGGAGATTCCACTAGACTCGGCATGAAGCTTGGCTTCGTGTTCTTGTCGCTTGAGCCAAAGTAAATGTGAAGCAAGCCGATTAGCCCGTGTCTTTTTACCGGCTCTATGCTTTTGCTTCTTTTGGATAGTTTGGTTGTATGCCGGGTTAATCATCTACAAGGGAATATGTAGTAGGATAACGAAAGATTAGATAAACGTGATTGAACATGTGGATATAGTTCTAATTTAATATTGTAGGAATATGTTATGTATTAAAATTTCTGTTGTCAATCCTCACATGGAGGGATAAAGGTACGAGGAAATTTATCAATCCAAGCACGACGATGCCTGAATTATTTATTAATTCTGGCACAAGGATGCTTAGGTATAAATCTTGGCAATAAATGCCCAGATTATTTTGTATCCTGGCAGCGAATGCTGGGATATCTTATGAATCCTGGCAGCGAATGCCGGGATGTCTCATGAATCTTGGCAATAAATGCCCAGATATATTATGTGAATCCTGGCAGCGAATGCCGGGATGTCTTATGAATCTTGGCAATAAATGCCCAAATATATTTTGTGAATCCTGGCAGCGAATGCCGGGATGTCTTATGAATCTTGGCAATAAATGCCCAGATATATTTTGTGAATCCTGGCAGCAAATACCGGGATTTGTTACGAATGGAAACGAGGAATGGACAATGTCAGAGTGACAACAGCAATATTGTTTTAATATAAAGATTCAAGTATTATTTAGTATTTATACTGTAGTATGGATTAGGGTAACTGTGAGGATATGTAACTTAATAAAGACTGACTGAAGAAACTGTCAGCTACGTGCTCGTGCTTGACAGGGGAGTTTCTTTTTATTATATAAGGAGTAAGATTATTGCTAAGAGCATTCAGGATGCTGAGCAATGATGGAAAGGTAATGAGGTGGAATGGTAAGTGATTGTCAGTCGATTATAGATTTCTAATCTTCGCAGAGTATGGGTATCTTGAGTTAGAAAAAGTTTTAATTACTTACCATATAATGTCTGCAAACCTTAGCTGTCCAAGATCGTTGCGTGCATCAAGCCTTTGCTTCCTCTCAAGGACCTCAGTCTCGGGATATGAGGGCTGAATTGATGTACGCGGATATGTGTATAAAGTCTTTTATTTGAACTTTTCTTTACACTGATCTTGGCTTAACGAATCTAAGACCGACAATTAAACTTCGCAGATAAATTGACGAGATGTGTTCGAAAGGTGATTTAGAATTGTAGAGCTTATGATTGAGTGAAATGCCGAATACTAATGCCGAGAGAAATAGTGACTGATTAGTGGCCGAATTAATGATGAATAATGCGTGAAGTGAAGTGCTAATTGAAGTGACGAATAATGAAGTAATAATGAATCTCTCGCCTCGGGATCGGTGGTTTATATACCCGCGAGACACAAAGGGTTCCGAAGTCGCGTACAGCTATTCCCTCTAGGTGTCTCCAATCTTCCGAGAAAAACGCTGTCATCATATGTAGAGATCGCCGCTCGGTAGTTCGCGACGTTGCATCGATTATTCTGAGAATACGGTGATGGAGAATTATCGATCGGCCGCATGCAATCGAAAGATGTGGCATCTGATATTTTAATATTTCTCATAGCATTGTTGCCATGTTTCAAGAATGATCGCTTGAATTTCTAATACTATTTTAATAAAATTAATATAGGCGTAAGGCATATTGCCATGGATTTGTTAATTCATAGAATCACCTTTTGCATAATTTGCTTTACATTATTCCAAGAGATTAAATTGTTAAATTCGGATATTTAATAATTAGAATGGTTTAATGATTCTAAACATTTTATATTTATTCCGGAATTTGTGATAAAGAAAAGTATTTTAGAGCAAGTTATGCTTGTGATTCTATAAGTTAAAGCGCATAAAGTTCTTAAGTTTAAATAAACATTTATATTGAATATTTATCCGCAAGGTTCAATCGAGTAGAATTTAAATAGCTCACAATCGTAAGGACAAATAAAGAATTTGATCGCATATATTAAAATGTTAAACTATTTTGTAATTTATTACTTACGGAATCATTTTTATAATAATTTGTCTATGATCTGAGAAAAATAATATTAATGTTTGTGAATAGTTTAATTCAAGAATAAAGTTTAAGACAAATTATTATATATAATTTATGTTTCCGTAAATCGTAACGCATATATTCTTCGGATAGAACATATATTGAGTATTTCAGTTAAATAATATCATTGGCGTAATACTGGTAGTCAAGATTCGCTCGCAAGTTCGTCTTTGTAAAGTAGTCGCAAGTTAGTTCTAGAGTGTTGCGCGCGCATGTCCTGGTGTATCGGAACGACGCCTGATTGGTTGGTCGTTAGTTACTCTAGGTAAATTTAGTTCTTTGTGCAACTGAGCGCTATATCTTAAATTACTAAGCAAAATAATTATATGGAACAAGAACGATAAGCAATAAAATGCACTAGAGATTATTTTTGTTATAAAATTAAATAATTATAAGAATAAAAGCAACCGGGCTAA
>OZ020537.1:15751599-15819099 GCA_963971435.1 Lasius platythorax
ACGACCATACCAAAAATAGAATTTTTAAACATCGTCAAATTTATTCTGACATCCACATATTTTTGTTTCGACAACACTATTTATAAACAAACATTTGGAACTCCCATGGGATCTCCATTATCTCCCACCATAGCGGATATAGTGTTACAAGACATCGAAAATAAAGCTCTTTACAAAATAGGTACAAAACTCCCTATATATTATAGATATGTTGATGACATTCTGCTAGCAGTTCCAAAAAATTCTATTCAATTTATTGTCGATACTTTTAACTCTTACCATGAGAGGATTCAATTCACAAGTGAGATAGAGACAGATCGTAGTCTAAGCTTTTTAGACATCGAATTAAAAATCGAGAATCAAAACATCATCATAGACTGGTATCATAAAAACACGCATTCAGGCAGATACCTCTCATATTATTCAGACCAAACTATATGCCACAAAATTGGCACAATATACAGTTTCATAGACAGAGCGATGATTCTATCTCACCCACAATATCATGAAAAAAACATAACATTAGTCATCAACACACTCATGGAAAACGGTTATCCCCTAGATTTTATTTTTAAATATACCCATGTCAGGATTAAAAAACTGATAGCCACAAAATTAAAGTTCAATCATGGGGCGGTGGTAAACAGAGATGAAAAAGAAAAAGCAACAGATTCATAGCGGTTCCTTACATAAAAAATCTATCGGAATATGTTTGCAACTCATTTCGAGGAACAGAATTTGCTGCGGGTTACAAATGTTTCAACCGCCTAAACAAATTCATTAAAGTACACAAGGACATTACACCCACAGAATGTAATAATAATGTTATTTATAAAATCAATTGTAAAGATTGTACCGCATCTTACGTAGGTCAGACCAAGCGACAATTAAAGACAAGAATACATGAGCACAAGATAAACATAAGACAACACACATCAAACCAATCGGTAGTATCCCAACATATTACTGATTATAAACATAACATGGACTGGGATAATGTAAAAATCTTAGACCATGAAACTAATTATTACAAAAGGTTAATTGCTGAAACTATTCATATAGAACAACAAAAAAACAGTCTTAATGCTATGGATGACACGCAATATCTAGATAGATCTTATTTTCAGTTACTTGAATCCATCGGCAATACAAAAACATAACTTTCAATAATTGTTTTTGAACCTTGGTCTCACCTACTGAAAGATATATAAAGCGCGGTTCTACACATATACCTCTCTGTCCGTATCGAACGTCCGCAATAACAATATTATGAAATTTTTATATACTTGACAAATTTTATCATACATATAACTTTAAATCATACTGTTACAGTTTTATTAAGTGACTTTAACTTTTACATTTAAATTCTTTGACAATTCACAAACAAAGGTGAGATAAACTATTAATGTGAAAAGTGCAACAGTACATCAAATTGGTCAATTCACGCAATATTTTTATAGTTTGACAAGCTACTAAACGATGATACCGACACAGACAACACACCATCACCCACTTAAACCACATAGGGTGAGTCAGTATAGAAACAACACAACACACACAATGTCGACACACAAGATTTGCGCAAAAAATACTCAGCGTTCCACATTCATTTACATTTAAATATTTAATTTACCATCATTGTAAAATTCACTCATCAGATTACGGCTGAAGAGACACAATTAAGTGTCGAAACGTTCCGTTCCAAAGATTTATGTATATATTTTTTATTAACGAAATAAAGCTATTTTAATTGTAAAAACCTTATTTGCTCGTTCAGGCCTATTTCATATCTACAATTCAGTTATTATTAATAAAACACTTTCATTATCCAAACGTCTCTGAAAATTTGAATTCAATATTCTCATAAATTTGACATAGAAATACTATTCAAGTACAAAAATTCTTGCCCGATTATTTAATTTTCATACTTATTCACAATTCATATTTAATTAAATTGTCACAAATTATCGATTACAGAAATATTAAATACAATAGATGGTAAATTTGTATTTTCGTATTTTGATATAATATTAGTTAAATTAAGAGTTGACTTCAATATTTATAATATTTGTGATAAACACATGCTAAATATTTGAATTTTATCATTTTAATCATACACAATTCTACTCATATTGTACACACAATTATTTATATTTATTAAATTAATTTATTTATAAAACTATTTATAAATAATTCAAAATAGATAAAATATTAATATTTAATTTATCATCGTTTCTCTTACGTTGGTCTGAGATGTAAAGGTATATCGATTTGATGAGCTGTGATAAAATGTACCATGATGTTGAAAGACTTATTTTCTTCAAAAATGTTCTCGCAAGTCTTGCAATTTGATGTCTGAAAGTCTAATGTATGATAATAATACAATAGCCAGATGTAGAGATTATTTGCTTCAGTGTAATTAAAATTATGACTAATGATTAAATGGTCTTTCATATCATGGTTAGCATCAAATACTGCAGGATAAATATCATCACAAATATCACATTTTGTTTGATTGTTTTCTAGCATAGAAAAGGGCCACTTTTTATTTCCTTGTAGGTTTTTTGATAAAAAAAAAATATCAATTAAAAAATCAAAATTCATGTATAGTAGACATTACGTCGCATATTACCGTGTTAACCTTTTTCTTTATTATTTACTTACTTGTCACTTTGTTGTCAAATCTCAGAGCGCCGCTAACGCAATCTTCTGTCAAGCGCGTGAACAGTACAAAACTAATACATGTTTGCATGTTGCATGTGTTGTATACGTGTATATGCGTGTAGCGTGATACCAATATATTTTTTTGCATGTGTTGTGTACGTGTATAGTACGTGTAGGGCGATGACGGTGGTGACGTTTCTTAAAATGAAAATTCCACATTTCGACTTTGCGTCGTAATACCTCTGCTTATAGAATATGTAGAGCAAAAATAAAAACACTTTCCTTATATAATTTAAACCCAAGCTATCGATTAAGCCTAGTAAGAACTCAATCCATTCAGCGGTTATTGAGGTCTGTTAATCTCAAGTACTCTCAACTGGCCGGCTCGCGTATAGATACACGGGGTGCCTCACTGCTGCTGCGCGGTACTTGGCGCGAGGCACTACCGTGTCTCTTGATTATAAGCAGAATAAAACAAATAAAGCTTCATGGCATGGCAAGACAATCAAATCGAGTGGTCATTCAGTTACTATTGAGATCGCTACCAAGAAACACAATCGCATTGCGCGTCACTTGTGATCGTAAAACTATGTTATAAACTGTGTCATATTAACCTCACAGAACAAAGTATACGAATATAGTGGATCCTAAAAAGCATACATAGTGTATAATACGTACAAAAGAATAGTCAAAAATTTTTACATTTGTAGTAAAACCAAAAATATGGCAAATATCTACGTGAATTCGATAATACTTTACGCTTGAATAACGGTGAAAGTAATAGAAGTTCTGTAAAAAATCTATAATTTAGATTATTATAATTAAATCTATAATTTCCGTAATTTGTTTGTAATATGTTCGATCATCTTTTCATTGATTGCTTTTCCATTGGAATAAGAGAAATTACAAAGAAAGACTCATAATAATCATATTGTTGTCTTCGATACAATCAAATAAATACGTATCACTTCGCTATTTGGCTTCGTTATTGGCTCTCATTGAAAAAATTATAGAAATCATAGAAATCATAGAAATTATTTACTTACTAGACGTTTCCTAATTTGATAGTAAGATATACATCGTGATCGGTCATTAAGAGAAATCTATTAACGTAATATAGGAAGATAATAACTTGCGATTCGCAACTGATTTCTAAATAGAATTTATAGAAAATATGAGAAAGCATCATTCAGTCCGTCAGAATCATCCAATAGCTTGAGAAAAACAAAATCATTGACTGAGAATTGAGCGAAAACATTCACGAAAAGAAAAGATAATTATGTTTGGGACGAGATTATGCGTTTTATTGAAAAGTTTAGTGCTGGCGAAGGCAGTTGTTGCGCTTTTGTCGAAGGAACATACCGCTTGTGACAGTCTCCAAGAGGAGACTGCCCGGATTTAAATTTGACGCAGGTAAGAGATTTTTTCGCTCGATTAAAAAATAATAGAATATTATTGCAAGTAATAGTTCATTTGCGTAACTAAATCTGAATATAATAAAACACATACTGCATAATAATGAAATAAAGCTTTTTAATATAAAGTTTAAGAGTGTGATGTTGTGAAGAAGGATATGTAAAGCTAGGAAATTATTTTTGTTTGTAAATGGATGTTATATATAATAATACAAAATTAAGTTAAATTAAGACGGTATATTAAAACTTGATTGTATTATCTTTGTGTCTCTGTAATTGTTATTTTTAGGACTGTTTAACATTAATGAAGTATTCTGTTTATTTTCCTCTATATTAATATACATATACATACGATGACATTTGAACTAATTTTGATGTTTGATTTCTCTTCAATACCTAAAACTTTTCATTTTTGTGGATATTTATAATCTTCTATTGTGGTATAATAAGATTTGTACTAGATTATTTTTTATTTAACAAAATTAATTAAAAAGGCATCAATTTTTTGTGTTAAGAATAATTATATATATATGTAACAGCTACTAAATATCGAAACAGAAAGTCGAGTACCGGTATAATTCAATAAATCTAGGGATTATTAAAATACAATCTGGAATTGAGATTTATTCAATTACTTGGTATCGTACCAACAAGAATTTATGTCTTATGCACAACTTATTAGTTTCAATAAAAATTACTGAAATTTGAATATGTTAAAATTTAAATATGTATGTCACATTGAGAGCCTCATACTAAAGTCTTAGTTGTAAAATTATATATTAATTCGAGCGGATATTGCGAGTGATTGGTGTTGCGTATATTGTTAATTTAACTATTGACCTAGGGTTAATCGATCCAATTCGAAGTTCCATTATACCGACTTATGTTTCGATATTGTGCACAACTAATCAGTTTCAATAAATATTGATTTATCCTTGAAACTGACGCACTACTTTCCTCGTCTGGCTTCTCTAGCCCGGCCGTTATTGACATTTAAATATGTATATAATTTTGACTGTACATATATTCATTTTTATATAGCTATTTGCACACAATTTTATGGAAGTCAGTCGAAAGTTTTTATGGTGTTCTGTAGGAATTGTTTGCATTAAAAAATATAACGATAACCGAAGAGGAATTTCACAAGGTTTTAAGTACAAGAATGTATATAATTTCTATGACCACTTAAGAAAGTATTTGTAACATTTTTATCTTGAGGTACAAACGTTATTGAAACTTGAATGATAATGGATGGAATGAAATCTTGAAAAAAAAATTGACTTACTTGGACGCATTCTTGAAAAGTAAAGTTGCTTACTTGGAGAAGTTAACTAACCAATTGTGAGCAAAACTAATCATTATATAACATTGCTTCAACAATGGAAGAGAGTTACACTTTCATGTATAATTTAATGAACGGTTATGAATTCTTATTTATTCATATTAATCTATTTTGCGTAACATTCTCTTTGATATAAGAATCATGTTTGATATGAAAAAAGATATATTGAAAAACAGTATAACAGACTTATTAAAAATGGAATTTTACAGTATTTTACATATTATCAATTAAGAGTGGAAAGTATACATAAAAATATCAAGCCCATATCGTTAAACAAATTGGTAATTTTACTTATTTCTACATATACTTTTTATTATCATATACTATTTATTAAAAGTATCGAAAACAGCTGTGTCTATGGCCCAGCGGTGCATCACTTAATTTTGTCCAATGTTATACTTTATTAAGGATATTCCAGTGTTCGAGAACAACAATCGTCACATTTTACAGAATCTCAAGCCCAATCGGAATCATTCTGATAACGTGACTGTGAAAAACGAAGTCGATAAGATTCCACTTGCAAATAAGTTTATGATGTCAGAATATATTGGTAAGTTGTAAAGAAATACATAAAACGTTAGCAAAGAAAATCTACGATAAATAATTATAAATTATTTTAAATTTAAGAGAGAGTGTTGAGAGCAAATCTAAAAAAATATCTTCCAACAACGAGAAAAATATAAACTACATTCTGTCGAAAAGAGAGGCAGAAAAATGCATATGTTGTATGTAAAATAAATCAAGATTTAAGAAATAGTCATCAATTTCATTATTTTGCCAATTTGTTTTAAAGTAGTCGTATGTATTCATCTCTTATCTGAATCAATAGGAAATTTTGGAAAAGCGCTTAGCATTTTATTGAAAGTTTTTTATTTGTATTCGTTCTGGATTAATAATTACTTTTCTAAGTTTTAAAACACATCGACACTTTTTTATATTATTTTAAAGTCAACACTTGCTATGCTAACTTCCACATTTTGTAATTTAGGTTTATTTTTTCTTTTTTCTTTATTTTCACTTTAAATTGTCCTTTCTAAATTACCAAGATAATTAACTTAATTTGTTGTATATAATTATGTCAATATACACGATCTTAAAATCTTTAGAAACCATTCCGAGCGAGCCAACATCTCCCAGAGCATTCATAGAGTTCTACAATGGATTCCTAAATAAAAAAGACATTTCTGTGACATTCAGGTAAAGAATCTAAATGCTTAGCCTATATTCTTTCATTCTCTTAAATTTAACGACATATATATATATATATATATATATATATATAAACGTTAATTTTGTTATAAATTTACTAAATAAGAAAAACTTAACATCTTATTCTTTTACAGATGGAATCAACCTAAATCTAAAAACAAAATGATACAGGGATACACAGTGCAGTGTTGGTTTATCGAGAACCTAAAAAAGATTCAAGTCTGCGTTGATGAAAGTGTCTCAGCTACAATATTCGAGAGCACGGTGCACAATATAAAACCTAACACGACGTACTACTTTCAAGTACGAGCGCATACTACAGTTGGTGCTGGACCTTATACGGATTTAATGAACGTATCAACAACGCACGAAAATCCGATACCTCAATTATTATTCTTATCGGGTGAACATGTCCAATTATGGGATTTGGATTCAAAAATCATGGTTAATCTCGTTGAGAGAAAAGATATGTTTATTCAAAATGTCGTTTACTCGATAGCAGAACATAAAATTTATTGGTTCGATGGTCCAGCACCCGACATAATGGGAAATCTAATGACCCAAGAAATGAATAAAACCAATATCATTAATATAACTCGCGTTGATATAACTGCAGAGAATCTCTGTATCGACTGGGTAGCAAAAAATCTATACTGGACGGAACGTGAAGAGTACCGTTTTTATAACCTTATAAAATTCGATTTAACAATGTGGCAAAATGGCATAATCAAATATGATAAGATCAGTATGAAAACGGAAACGAAAATTGTTACTGGTTTAACTGTACAGCCGTCTATGGGGTACATTAGCTTCCATCTGAAATAATTAACAATTCTATCTATTCTAATTAAGAATTTGTGATATTTTCTAATTATATAGAAATTCATTATAATTTTGTAATAAGCTTATGAAGCATATAATTATAAATTATCATAAAATTATAAGTATTTTAACAATTCATATATTACTTTCTGCTTCGTGGTTAAAATAATGTTCTATATATATGATACACTCATAGAATAACATATATTTTAGATTTTTATACTGGGTGGAACATCAATCATTGGATGATCAGTATGTAATAATGAAATCGGATCTCGATGGAGAAAATAAGCAACATTTTATAGAAACGGAACATATGAAAATCTGTCCATACGGATATGTAGGGGC
Organism: Lasius platythorax; assembly: GCA_963971435.1. Lineage (NCBI taxonomy): Eukaryota > Metazoa > Arthropoda > Insecta > Hymenoptera > Formicidae > Lasius > Lasius platythorax. Next base: position 15,759,400 of record OZ020537.1, read on the forward strand.
AGGATATATAAGTGAAACATTCATTGACATCACAAATACAGAGAGGCCGCTAATATATGAGATACATAAATATAACAGAATAGATAAATATAACAGTACACAAAAATTATACGTGGCCGACATTCGCCTTAGTAGGTGCAAGCTGATTTTAACCCTTGAAGATCACTTATCTATCAGATCTTTAACAGTGGACATGACAAACGTTTACTTGAAAGCAAACTTTTACTCTGATACCAATAAAATCTACATTTTCAAAAAGAAATATGCACCTCTCGACAATGAAAAAAAGATATTCGAACAGGTGCAAATAGTAAAAGGCACCATCTATAACATAATAGCTTTCAGTAAATCCTTGCAACCATATCCCCGGACGGAATGTCTCACACCTGATAAAAACAATTATTATTTTAAAATAATAAATATAACAGCGAACAGTATCGTCTTGAACTTTCCGGAGCCGATTCCAAAGCGCGGATGCAAAAAATACAACCTACCAACCACTATATATATCATCAATGTAAGCCATTGTTTGGACAATAGTCTTAACAAGTTCGTTCAATTCAACATACAGACGCCCGAACGGTATTATGAGATTCAGAATTTAACGCCGTTTACAGAGTATAAGCTAAAGCTTGCCTTGAGCAATTTTTACTTTAACCAGTTATCGATGGACCCGATGTTCGGCTCGGATGTGACACTGAGAACTAACCCGGACAAGCTCAACGTACCGGAAAATGTGACGGTTCAGCCCTTAACGCCTACTATAGCGGCAGTTTATTGGATGCCACCCAAAAAACTGAACTGTGTGACGGTGACTTATAAAGTGTATTGGGAGTCACTTAGCTCGGTGATCAGCATGAGACCGATAAACGTGCTATTTATTAATAAGCCCGAACGTAATATTGACAGCGAATTTTTTACGATAATCCAACCGATGCTACCAGGATACAAATACTCGGTATATGTACGTGTGCATCCGGCCAACTTCAGCGATTTCTATAATGACAGTTTAATGAAAACCGTCTCTATGTACTCGGAACCGAACAATTTAACTTTGAGTGGGATTAGTCTAAATGGTATAAATATCTCATGGATCCCTAGCGTCAATCTGACGATTAATTACATATTGGAATACAAAAATGGTCAAATGCAGGAGTGGCAAATTGCAGACAGCTTTGAGGTAAATAATGAGACAGTAATGTATTATATAAAAAACTTACTACCGGGAACTTTATACAAGTTCCGTTTGATACTGACATATCCTGAGTATGAGAATTATACATGGCCGTCTGATGGAAGATTTACTTTTCAAACACTTGGTAAGTGGATATGATAAAGAAAATATTATAATATAATTTGCTTAGTTCAGATACAATAATGTTTACAGAATTTTTACAATAAGATATTTTTTAATAATAAAATTAGAATTAGAAGTAATGTTTTATACGACGGATATTCGGAAAATAAAGATACAAAGCTAATAAAAATGTAAGGAAAAATATTTTTACACAATTAGCAACTCTGCCGTATCTGATAGATTCCGTGTGACGTGATAGAGTTTACCAAGTCTCAGTCGCAGCTACATTGTGCTTGCAGTTTGTGCTTAAAATGGCCGTGTCAATTCCTAATCCCGCCAAGTGCGAGGTTCGTTCAATAATTCGTTTCTTTTGCGCGAAAAGAGAAACTGCTGCTGAAATTCATTGCCAACTTGTTTCTGTTTATGGCAAAGACGTTATGAACAGGCAAAACGTGGCAAAATGGTGTCGCGAATTTAAAGCGGGAAAAGTAATGTTCAAGATGAAAACAGGAATGGAAGGCCATCCGTTGTCACTGATAAACTTATTCAAAAAATTAAAGTAAAATTTCATTCTGATCGGCGTTTAACGATAAACTTCATGAGGTATTATAAGTCAATCCCAAAATAAAATGCTTTAGAAATATTTTCTGGACTTTGTATCTTTACTTTCCGAATATCCCTCGTATATATATGTGTGTATATATAATATAAAACGAAAAAATTAAAACTATATTCTTGCATAACAAAGATGATGTTTCGAGCACTTCTGGAATATTAGCTACGCCATATTACCTATCGTTGACGTTAAGCCTTGTTGCTATCGTTACTGTAATCTGCGTCTGCATCTATTTTTATTGTTGTAAGTATATTTGATACACACACATTTCTTTAATTACAGATTATGATAGATGTAATAAGAAGAAAGATTTTTCTGAGAAAAATTAATTTACTTGTTGAGAAAGCGATTTAAAAATTGCACAATGCATATTATAAGATAAGTATATTGTAACTTTATAATAGTGTATCGACAACACAAAAAAGGTGACGAGCAAGATATGCCTCCGGTAATGACCAACATGGAATTAGCAATTATACATGAGATACCTATCGCAAACGTTCAGTTTAATACGCTATTTAGTCCTACGTTGTCAGAATATAATCCGGATGAATTTGTGCTGACCAAAATCAAACGTGAACAAATCACATTAGCAAAACTCCTTGGTAGCGGCGCATTCGGAATGGTAGGAACTAATAGTTCTAACGTCATATTTTAGAATATTAATTTTTAAATATAAAAATGAGAAAATTACACATTTCTTAATAAATATATAAAGAGAATTACATAAATCAATTTATATAAGAGATTAAATAATACAAAATATTTGTAAGATAACGGCCATATGTACTTTATTCTTTTTCGTTGAATTATTAAAAGAAAATAAAACGTAAAGTCATACAAAATTAAATTATTTTTTTAATGAATTTTATATTTAAGTTAATTTAAAATATTTGGCAGGTATATCAAGGAAGAGTCAAGGATTTAGAAGGACCGGGCATAGAGACTCCCGCTGCCATAAAAATGCTTCGAAAAAATGCTTCCTCGCAAGAGAAAAGGAAATTCTTGCAAGAGGCCAGGCTTATGAATCGTTTTCGACATAAACATGTGCTAAGATTGCTGGCCGTCTGCTTAAACGAGGCGTCTCCATTACTCGTATTGGAATTAATGGAAATTGGCGATCTGCTAAAATATTTGAGAGAGAGTCGAAAATTACAGCCGTCAGATTCGCACGCTCTGCGTCTACAAGATTTGCTCACCATGTGCGAAGATGTTGCGCGGGGCTGTTTCTACTTGGAGAAACTACGTTTCGTGCATAGAGATCTCGCGTGTCGAAATTGCTTAGTATCCGCGAGAGACCGGGAGAACCGTGTGGTCAAAATCGGCGATTTCGGATTAGCTAGGGATATTTACAAGGAAGACTATTACCGCAAGGTGAATACAATTATTTAAAAAAAAAAAAATGAACTTTTTAGTAGTACACAATGAATTTCAACGGGCTAAATAAGAGCCGAACGCGGATGGTAAGCGTTAATTTTCGATGAAAATTAATTTTCCATCGAAATAAATTGTTGTGCACAGGGCACAAATTTTTCTTAATTTTCATCGAAAATTAACGCTTTACCATCCGCGTTCGGCTCTTATTTAGCCCGTTGAAATTCATTGTGTATTTTCAAATAGAGAGCCTAAAAATTCCTTAGTTACTATTTCACGTCGGCTGAAAGATGACGTTACCAACAAACATATTTATTTACAAAGTATAGGCGAATGAGAAGTATCGAGACGAAGGGGTCTGAATAGCTCAGTGGTAAGAGCAGTCGCCCGGCAAGCGAAAGACTCGGGTTCGATTCCCGATTCAGCGACTTCGCCCCGATATTTTTCTCACCTAAAACTCTTTAGGGGGGTCAGAGGGGTTTACTTTAAATTAAAATCTCGAACATGAGATTTAATTTAATTCCTTGGTATCGGACCAAGAAAAATTTGTGCCCTGTGCACAACAATTTATTTCGATGGAAAATTAATTTTCATCGAAAATTAACGCTTTACCATCCGCGTTCGGCTCTTATTTAGCCCGTTGAAATTCATTGTGTATTTTCAAATAGAGAGCCTAAAAATTCCTTAGTTACTTTTTAGTAGTGTTATTTTAATTTTTGTATCGTAATAATATGGTGTACATTTTTATTTTGAGTAGAATTTAAGAAAAATAATTTTTTTCTTTATACATCTGTATAAAGCAAGAGATATGTGAACGCGCGCGATATCTGTTTTAAAACACATATTCTAAAAAGTGGACATCATGAACCGAAAGATTAACTTCGGTTAAATGTTTTAGGAAGGAGAAGGTCTGCTTCCTATTCGCTGGATGGCCCCGGAATCTCTGGTGTTCGGAATATTTACTTCCCTGAGCGACGTTTGGTCATTCGGGGTGATAATTTGGGAAATTACATCATTGGGTGAGCAACCCTACACTGCCAAGACTAATTCCGAAGTGATAAATTACGTACGCGCGGGAGGCATGCTGCCGAAGCCTCTCAATTATCCATCTACTTGCACCAATTGATGTTGCGTTGCTGGAGTGCAGCGAATGCAAGACCTAACTTCAAACTTTGTCTCGAAAATATTATAGCACTGAGAAAGGGCTTGGAAGATGCACAACTGAATCCAGTGGATGATATATAGCTGGCAGAACTATTAATTTTGTAATTATTAATTTTTTTGTATATGTATATATCACTGCTAGGAAATATAAATTTTTACACATCTATGACATGTTTGAAAATATACCTGTTGTATTATTATGCATAAATATTTTTTAAAAACATTTATTGACTTAGTTGTTTGAACTATTAAAAACACATTCACGTAGAATGTCTCTCTAATAACAAATATATCTTCAAAAATAAAAATATTGTATGTTATTTGATATAGATGAATCAAATGTGTTAGAATAAGGAATATGTCAATTTATTTTTGCAATTTTGTTTTGCGAAAATGTGATTAAAGTGTTTGTTACATCTTTTTGAAATGTATATTATATCGATATTATATTGTCTTTAATACATGAAACAACGAGAGAGAAGAAATAGATCCAAACTTTTACAGTACAAAAAATTCGTTTGACTGCAGGAAAATATAAGGAAATCAATTTCTTTTACAAAGTATAATTATAGTATTTTTACTGATATACATGTAGAGATAAGTAAAATTAGCAATAAATTCCTTGTTTCTTTAATATTGACTTGTTATTTATATTTACATAGTTATTTCTATTTACAATACATTCATGTTTTATTACTAGATGTGTGTAAATGTATATATTTTCGCGTATTGTGTTAAATACTACGTAAATTACTATTTTCTCTAATATAATTTATTATTAATTTTTTATAACCAAAATATCTTCTTGCACATTAAACATATCTTTTATATCAAGAGGAAGATTACTTAAAAATAAATTAAAATCAGACGTTTTATATGGTTTATTAATATGTTATACATATTGCGCCGAGTATCTTCGCGAAGAAAAATGAATCATAAATGGAATGCAGCAAATAAAGCTTCATAGCATAGCAAGACATTGTCGGATCGAGTGGTCATTCGTAGTCAGTTATCCATGTCATCGCTACCAAAAAACACGACAGCATTACGCGCGTCACCTGACTTAAACTGTGTCATATAAACCTCACAGAACAAAGTGCACGAATAGTGGATTCTAAAAAGTATGTATAGTATATAATACGTACAAGAGAATAGTGTCGAAAATTTTTACATTTTTAGTAAAACCAAAAATATGGCAAATATCTATGTGGATTCGTTATTAATATTTTACGCTTAAATAACGGTGAAAATAATGGAAGATCTATAATTTTCGGATTGTGTGCAATTGTTTGTTTGATCTTTTTATTGATTGCTTTTCTACTGGAATGTTAAGAGAGAGAAATTACAATGAAAGGCTGATAATAATCATATTACTGTCTTCGGTACAATCAAATAAATACGTATCACTTCGCATTGTTAGCTCTCATCGACAAATTCAGAAATTATTTATTTACTAGACGTTTCCTAATTTGATTGTAAGATATATATCGTGATCAGTCATAAACAGAAATATGAAAACGTAATATTGGAATATTATAACTTATGATTCGCAAACTGAATTCTAAAGATTTTATCTTTAGAAAAAATGAGAAAGCATCGATTCGATTAGAACGTCAGAATAATTCAGTAGATTGAGAAAATCAAAACTGCTGACTGAGAATTGAGCGAAAACGTTCGCGAAAAAAAAAGATTATTATGTTTGGGACGAGATTATGCGTTTTATTGAAAGGTTTAGTGCTGGCGAAGGCAGCTGTTGCGCTTTTGCCGAAGGATCATACCACTCCTGACAGTCTCCAGAAGGAGTGCGTTTTCGGAGTGTGCCCGGATTCAAATTTGACGCAGGTAAGAGATTTTTTCGCTCGATTAAAAAATAATAGAATATTATTGCAGGTAATAGTTAATTTGTCTAATTAAAACTATATAATAATAAAATACATCCTGCATAATAATAAAATAAAGCTATATTACATAAAGTTAAAGAGTGTCTTGTTGTGAAAAAGGATGTATGAAGCTCGGAAATTATGTTTGTTTGTAAATGGATGTTATATAGTACAAAATTACGTTAAATTAAGACGATATATTAAAACTTGACTCTATTACCTTTGTGTCTCTGTAATTGCTATTTTTAAGAATAGGAATGTTTAACATTAATTAGGTATTCTGTTTCGCTGTATTAATATATACATACATACATACGATGGCACTTGAACTAATTTTGATGTTTGATTTCTCTTCAATTCTTAAAACTTTTTGATTTTTGTAGATATTTATAATCTTCTATTGTGGTATAATAAGATTTGTACTAAATTATTTTTTATTTAACGAAATTAATTCAAAAAGTCAGCATCTATTTTTAGTTTTAAGGATAGTTATATATGTAACTGTTATTAAATATCGAAACAGAAAGTCGAGTATCGGTATAATTAAATAAATCTAGGGTTTATTAAAATAAAATCTGGAATTGAGTTTTATTCAATTACTTGGTATCGTATTAAGAAAAATTTGTGTTGTGTGCAAAACTTATTAGTTTCAATAAAAATTAATAAAATTTGAATATGCTAAAATTTAAATATGTATTTTACATTAAGAGCCTTACTAAATCTTAGTTGTATTATCATGTATTATTTACTAAAAGAAGTGGTTATGAATTCTTAATAATCCTTAACCTATTTTGCGTAACATTCTCTTTGATATAAGAATCATGTTTGATATGAAAAAAGATGTCTTGAAAAACAATATAACAGACTTATTAAAAATGGAATTTTACAGTATTTAACATATTATCAATTAAGAGTGGAAAGTATACATAAAAATATCAAGTCCATATCGTTAAACAAACTGGTATAATTTTACTTATTTTTACATATACTATTTATTATCTTATACTTATTTATTAAAAGTATCGGAAACAGCGGTCTCTGGCCCAGCTCACTTAATTTTGTGCAATGTTAAGGATATTCCAGTGTTCGAGAACAACAATCATCACATTTTACAGAATCTCAAGCCCAATCGGAATCATTCTGACAGCGTGACTGTGAAAGACGAAGTCGATAGGGTTTCACTTGCAAATATGTCTATGATCTCAGAATCTATTGGTAAGTTGTAAGGAAATACATAAATCGTTAGCAAAGAAAATCTACGATAAATAATTGTAAATTAATTTAAATTTAAGAGAGAGTGTGGAAAGCAAATCTAAAAAAATATCTTCCAACAACGAGAAAAATATAAACTACATTCTGTCGAAAAGAGAGGGAGAAAAATGCATACGTTTTATGTATAATAAATCAAGATTTAAGAGATAGACATCAATTTTATTATTTCGCTAATTTGTTTGTTTTAAAGCAGTCGCAAGTATTATACATCTGTTATTTGAATCAATAGGAAATTTTAGAAAAGCGTTTAGCATTTTATTGAAAGTTTTTATTTTTTGTATTTGTTCTGGATTAATAATTACTTTTCTAAGTCTTAAAACACATAAACCCTTTTTGCTTCCTCATAGAGGAAGCTCTGTTTTCGTGAAAAAATTTTTTTCATTTTTTTATGCTAATGTGTTCAGAATGTTCTAAAACGTCGATAAATCACATTTTAAAAAAATGTCCGTGTGTGTGTGTGTGCGCGTGCGTGCGCGTGCGCGTGCGTGTGTGTGTGTGTGTGTGTGTGTGTGTGTGTGTGCGTGCGCGCGCACCAAAGAGGGCGTGGTTGCTCTAACTTCCACAAATTTTGAGATATCGGGCTAAATTTTTTTACATGAATAGAATATTATTAAAGGATAATTGGTATTGAATTTGGCTAGAATCGGTGAAGGAGTTTATTTTTTATAAAATTTCAAATTTTTTCAAAAAAGAGCGTGGTTGCTCTAACTTCCGCAAATTTTGATATATCGGGCTAAATATTTTTACATGAATAGAGTATTATTAAAAGATGGTTGGTATTGAATTTGGCTTGGATCGGTGAAGGGGTTCATTTTTTATAAAATTTCGAATTTTTTCAAAAAAGAGCGTGGTTGCTCTAACTTCCGCAAATTTTGAGATATCGGGCTAAATATTTTTACATGAATAGAGTATTATTAAAAGATGGTTGGTATTGAATTTGGCTTGGATCTATGAAAGGGTTCATTTTTTATAAAATTTCGAATTTTTTGGGAAATGTCTGTGTATGCTTTAACTTCCGCAAATTTTGAGATATCGGATTAAATTGTTTTTATTCTTGTTTTTTTTTCTTCCTCGTCTTCATCATTTTTTTTACGTTTAAACTTCCTACTTTTACTATTGAATTTGGCTAGGATCGGTAAAATTCAAAATTTTATTTAAAAAATTGTGCTAATTAGAAATTTGCACATTGTTTCCTCACCATTTTAATTCGCTCATAAAGCTTCCTCTATGAGGAAGCCAATATATTATTTGCTAATAATTTTACTTTAATTTAAAAACTAGCTTCTTCTGAAGAGGAACTTCGTGAGCGAATTAAAATGGTGAGGAAGCAATGTGCAAATTTCTAATTTGCACAATTTTTTATATTATTTTTAAAGTCAACACTTGCTATGCTAATTTCCACATTTTGTAATTTACGTTTATTTTTTCTCTTTTCTTTATTTTCACTTTAAATTGTCCTTTCTGAATTACTATAATAATTAACTTAATTTCTTGTATATAATGATGCCAATATGCACGATCTTAAAATCTTTAGAAAGCATTCCGAGCGAGCCAATATCTCCCAGAGCATTCGTAGAGTTCTACATTGGATTCCTAAATAAAAAAGATGACATTTCTGTGACATTCAGGTAAAGAATCTAAATTTTTAGCCCCTATTCTATCATTCTCTTAAATTTAACGACATATATATATATATATATAAACGTTAATTTTGTTATAAATAAACGTTAATTTTGTTATAAATTTACTAAATAAGAAAAAATTTACATCTTATTCTTTTACAAATGGAATAAATTTGAATTTACAAACAAAATGATACAAGGATACACAGTACAGTGTTGGTTCACCGAGAACCTAAAAAAGATTCAAATCTGCGATGACAAAAGTGTTTCAGCTACAATATTGGAGAGCACGGTGCACAATATCTAAAACCTAACACGTACTTTCAAGTACGAGCGTATACTAAAGTTGGAGCTGGTCCTTATACGGATTTAATGAACGTATCAACAACGCACAAAAATCCGATACCTCAATTATTGATCGTATTGAAAACTGGTGTCCAATTATGGGATTTCGATTCAAAAATCAAGGTTAAACTCATTGAGGGATATAACCATGTGTTAGATGTCGCTTACTGGGTAGCAGAACATAAAATTTATTGGTTCAGTTTTATATGATAAACTCTTTGGAGATAAATTTAATGACACAAGAAATGAATAAAACCAATATCTTGTAGAAATTTTGACCACCAGTGATAAAAATTAAAAAAATGAACACACTTCACTCGACCGTACTGGCAAATTCTATTTATTATTAAGTGCACATCACAACGTTTCGACCTTAGTTTTAGGTCCTTATCAAGTGATTTGCGAAATATAATTATATTTTATAGATGTCAAAGGATAGAAAATTTATTGTGTCAGATAGACAAACACGTCAGTTCGTCTAATGTATCTGACGTGTTTGTCTATCTGACACAATGAATTTTCTATCCTTTGACATCTATAAAGTATAATTATATTTCGCAAATCACTTGATAAGGACCTAAAACTAAGGTCGAAACGTTGTGATGTGCACTTAATAATAAATAGAATTTGCCAGTACGGTCGAGTGAAGTGTGTTCATTTTTTTAAAACCAATATCATTAAAATAACTCCCTTAAGAAGTACTGCAAACAATCTCTGCATCGACTGGGTAGCAAGAAATCTATACTGGATAGAAACTGACGAACTAGGCAATCGTGTTATAAAACTCGACTTAACAATGTGGCAATAAGGCATAATCGTATATCATAAGATCTTGAAAACAAGAAACTTTTGTTCTGGTTTAACTATACAGTCGTCTATGGGGTAAATTAGCTTCCATCTATCTGAAATGTAATTAACAATTCTACCTATCCTAATTAAAAAATTGTGATATTTTCAAATTATATAGAAATTTATCATGATTTTGTAATAAGCGCATAAAGCATATAGTTATAAATTATCATAAAATTATAATTATTTTTAAAAAATTCATATATTACTTTCTGCTTTGTGGTTAAAATAATGTTCTATATATATAATACATAGTATAACACATATATTTTCCAGATTTTTATACTGGATGGAATATAAATTATTAGATGATTAGTATGCAATAATGAAATCGTACCTCGACGGGAAAAATGTGCAACTTATTCTAAAAACGAACAATATGAACTTCTGTCCATACAGACTATTAAGGGTAAACTTCATTGACGTCACAAATACTGATGGACCGCTAATATATGGGATACAGGAACATAACTTGAAATATGAATTATACGCGGCCGACATTCGCCTTAGTAAGTGCAACCTGATTTTAAACATTGAAGATAAGGCAATAGTTTATAGACAGTAGACATAGTTTATTAACAGGAGACATGACAAACGTTTACTTTATTACACAAAATAAAATGTACATTTTTAAAAAGAAATATGCACTTCTCGACAACGAAGAAAACATATTCAAACACAAGCAAATAGAAGAAGACGTTGCCAAAAGTATCTACATATAACATGAAAGCTTTCGATAAATCCTTGCAACCATATCCCCGGACGGAATGTCTTACACCTGATAAAAACAATTATAATATTAAAATAGTAAATATAACAGCAAACAGTATCGTCTTGAACTTTCCGGAGCCGATTTTCAAGCGCGGATACAAAAAATACAACCTACCAACTACTATATATACCATCAACGCGTAAGCCATTGTTTGGACAATAGTCTTAACAAGTTCGTTCAATTCAACATACAGACGCCCGAACGGTATTACGAGATTCAGAATTTAACGCCGTTTACAAAGTATGAACTAAAGCTGGCTTAGAGCAATTTTTACTTTAACCAGTTATCGGACCCGCTATTCGGTGCGGATGTGATACTGAGAACTAACCCGGATAAGCTCAATGCACCGGAAAAAGTGACGGTTCAGGCTTTGATGCCTACTATAGCGACAGTTTATTGGATGCCACCCAAGAAACTGAACTGTGTGACGGTGACTTATAAAGTGTATTGGAAGTCACTTAGCTCGGAGATTGGCATGCGACTAATAAGCGATCCATTTATTAATAAGCCCGAACGTAATATAGACAGCAAATTTTTCACGATACTCAAACCGATGCTACCAGGACGCAAATATTTGGTATATGTATGTATGTACATACGTGTATTTCCGGCCAACTTCAGCGATATCTATAATGACAGTTTAATGAAAACCGTCTATATGTACTCGGAACCGAACAATATAATTTTGTGCGGGATTAGTCAAAATGATATAAATCTCTCATAGATCCCTAACGTCAATCTGACGATTAATTACATATTAGAATACAAAAATGTCCAAGTGCAGGAGTGGCAAATTGCAGACAGCTTTGAAGTAAATAATGAGACAGTAATGTACTATATAAAAAATTTACTATCGGGAACTCTATACAAGTTCCGTTTGGTACTAACATATCCCGAATACAAGAATTATACATGGCCGTCTGATAGAAAATTTACTTTTCAAACATTTGGTAAGTGGATATGGTAAAGAAAATATAATATAATTTGCTTAGTTTAGATATAAAAATTTTTACAGAATTTTAATTATAAAATTAAAATTAGATGTAATGTTTTATACGACGGATATTCGAAAAGTAAAGATACAAAGCTAATAAAAATGTAAGGGAAAATATTTTTACACGGTTAGCAACTCTGCCGTGTCTGCTAGAATCCGTGTGACGTGACAGAGTTTACCAGGTCTCAGTCGCAGCAACATTGTGCTTGCAGTGTGTACTTAAAATGGCCGTGTCAATTCCTAATCCCGCCAAGTGCGAGGTTCGTTCAGTGATTTGTTTCTTTTGCGCCAAAGGAGAAACTGCTGCTGAAATTCATTGCCAGCTTGTTTCTGTTTATGGCGAAGACGTTATGAACAGGCAAAACGTGGCAAAAAGATGTCGCGAATTTAAAGCGGGAAAAAGCAATGTTCATGATATAGAAAGGAGTGGAAGGTTATCCGTTGTCACTGATAAACTCATTCGAAAAAATTGAAGAAAAAATTTATTTTGATCGGCGTTTAACGATCGATAAACTTCATGAACAATGTTGATGACGAAGATGAGGTCCAAGACGCAAGAATAATGTGATTTAGAGAGCAGGCGCGAGACTTCTATGATGTTGGAATCAAGAAACTCGTTCCCAGGCTCACCAATGCATTAAGGTCCATGGTGACTATGTTGAAAAATAAATAAAGATATGTTATAAAGGTATTATAAGTTATTCGCAAAATAAAATGCTTTAAAAATATTTTCTGGACTTTGCATCTTTACTTTCCGAATATCCCTCGTATACAGGGTGTCCGGTATCAAACGGACCAACGCTCGTGAGCAGGTAGAGCGCAGTAAACTGAAAAGAAAAGTCCTGTACCATTTTGTTAAATTCGCAATAGTTATTGCGTTATTAATTAAAATATCTGAGCTAATGAGCGCGTGGGAAACGGTAGGCCGGAATCGGTAGGCATGTACGATGGCTTACTTTTTTACGTTTCTTAACAACGGAAGCATCATCTAAGCGAGAGGTGGAGTCACGCAGCGAGCGACGAGCGACGCGTGATATTTGTTGCTAAGAGATATAAACAAATAAGCCATACCTTACATGTCTACCGATTCCGGCCTACCGTTTCCCACGCGCTCATTAGCTCAGATATTTTAATTAATAACACAATAACTATTGCGAATTTAACAAAATGGTACAGGACTTTTCTTTTCAGTTTACTGCGCTCTACCTGCTCACGAGCGTTGGTCCGTTTGATACCGGACACCCTGTATATGTATATGTGTGTGTATACAATATATATATATACAGGGTGTATCATAAGTCACGCCGCATCTCTGGGAAATGAATTCGTCAAGTCAAAATAAGTCGAAAATAAAGAATGACAAAATTACGTTTGAGCCTGCTTTAAAGAGTTACAATCAAAATAATGTGTTAATAATACGTAAAATAATAATAAAATAATAATGTGTAAAATAATGTGTTTTAAGTGTCCATCTAGAAATTCTGTCACAATTTCTTTGTTTAGTAACCTAGCAACAAATGCTACAACAGTAACCGTCAATTACTTTTCTAATTAATAGTTTTTAATCTCATAAACTTTTAATCCAATAAAAATGGATAGATATTATTCCAATCGTGAATATATTGATATGTTGAAAGCACTTGGTGCTTGTAATAATAGTGCTAGAGCCGCTGCTGTTTATTATGCACAACAATTTCCCAATCGTCGCCAACCGGACGATAAAGTTACAAGACGTGTAGAACAGAGGCTTATTGAGACTGGCAATTTAAATCCACGGAAAAGAAATGAAGGGCGCCCAGAGGTACATAATGTTCATGCTGAAGAAAGAATTCTTGAAATCGTCGAAGATGATCCTTGCATAAGCACTCGCGCAATTGCAGCTCAATCAGCTTTATCTCACACATCAATACATAGAATTTTAAGGCGAAACGGGCTACATCCATTTCGTCTACAAAAAGTACAGGTGTTATATGAAGGTGATAATCAGTTACGACTGAATTTTTGTAGATGTTGGTAGAGAATATAAATCATCATCCAAATTTTATAAACAATATCCTTTGGAGCGACGAAGCAACATTTACTCAAGAAGGTATTATTAATACACATAATTTACATTATTGGTCTGATGAAAATCCACATCAATATCGTGAAAGAGCTTTTCAAAGGCGATGGTCTATTAACATCTGGTGTGGACTACTTAAAAATTCAGTAATTGGACCACACATTTTTCCGAATGCTCTTTCTGCTGCAACATATCGCGAATTTTTAAATGAAAACTTACCCGTACTTCTCGATGATATTCCATTAAACATAAGACAAGTTTTATGGTATCAACATGATGGGGCACCGCCACATTTTGGGCTTCAAGTTCGTAATTTTCTTAATCAAAATTTTCCACAAAGATGGATCGGCAGAGGAGAAACAGTTCGTTGGCCTCCTCGGTCGCCTGACTTAACACCACTCGACTTCTTTTTTTGGGGATTCATTAAGGAACATGTGTATCAAGTACCAATTGAAAATCAAGTGGATATACTTCCATGGATTCAAGAAGCAATTGCTTTAATAGACAGGCCAATGCTGCAGCGAGTGAGAAATTCTCTTTTAAATCGTGCTAATTTGTGCATTCGCACTGAGAGAAATACTTTTGTTACTATAACAAATTTGCATTTGTTGACTTATGATTTGTTCAGGATACGATAAATTCGCTATTACTACAAACAACTATCCGTTTTTCGTTATTTTAACAAACCACACATCATCTGCGCAACAAATCTGATTTGTTCTTCTCTTTTTGTTCTGATAACAAAATTATTTTGCATTAATTCTGAAACTGTTAGTAAATTTAACAAATATATTTATAACAGTTCTTATTACTAAAGCTCTCTGCGCCACCAACAAATTCAAATACTTTGATTTGTTGCTGCAACAAATCGAACTTTGCACGGACAAGCAAACGACAAGCGCTCCATGTGACTTGTCATTTGTTATAACAGCGAGTCTCGTGTTTGCCATAGCAGCAACCGTTGCGCTCGTTTTCTTCGTTTCTACAAATAAAAAAGTATAAAAAATGAGTAAAGAAGACGAACAAGATTGTTAAATAACGGATAATCGGGAAAGTGAGGTGTACGCATAAACTGAAAAACCTTAGAGACTGATTTGAACTGAACAAATACTACGGTATATTCTGACTTGGAGATACAGAGACGCTTGAGAGATGAGCTCGACTAAGCGACAATAGCTTTCGCAAAAAAAAACTCGGGGCGCCCCCTCTTTACAATAGTAATACCAACTTATAAAATAAAAAGAACTATCTTTTCAGACCAGTAACATATAAGGATAGCGCAGAATTACTGCTTTTGTAATCTAGTGACTTTCTAACATCCTCCCACCTTCAGATATTCACGTTTCAAAAACCAGTGAAAATCTGAAGAAACCCAATATAATTAAAACTTTTTGTTACGTTTCACAGTACGTCCACTTCTAGTTTTATAAGGAACATTTTCAACTCTTAAACCTACTTCGTCTGACGCTCGCTTTTGTTCATTAACATCTAGTTCTCGATGGACGGATTTAGCTTTAATCTTTTTGTTGTAAATCTTACGCAACTCCTCCGGTTCTACATCAGAGTCTACCTTTAAATAATACAATCTTTGCACAGGCCGCACCAATCGACCCTTCGCCGTAAGCAAACGCACGACTCTCACAATCCCATCTTTCCCAGGGAAAAGCTCGATTACTCGACCCAGTGGCCATTCAATTCGTTTATTACAGTCATTTCCAATGAGTACAATATCGCCTATTTTTATCTGACAATTATCGAGAGATCTTCTAGCTGAAGCGTACTTTAATTGCCCGAGGTATTCTATCCTGAATCTTTTACGCAATTCTTCCTTTAAGAGTTGTCGATACTTAAATCTACCCTTCAGTTTTTCTCTATCGATGAAATCGCACTCGGGTAAGCCTATTTCTCGAATTTCTTGCAAAAATAAATTAGGTGTAATAGGGTCAAGATCTCGAGGATCGTCAGATAAATATGTCAAGGGTCGAGCATTAATCACAGACTCGCAATCACATAAAATAGTAAACATTTCTTCATAGCCCAAACACGCTTTGCCGAGTATTTTCCGCAACATACGTTTCAGTATTTGAATCAATCGCTCCCACCATCCTCCCCACCAGGGAGCACTTGGTGGATTAAACTTCCATTCTATCTTTTGCGCTAGACAATACTCCGTGACTTTTGCCCGATCGAATTGTTTCAGTAAATTATTGAAACCTTCAAAATTAGTTCCGTTATCACTGTACATTGTATTCGGCCGTCCCCTTCTGGCTACAAATCTACGAAACGCTTCTATGAACTTATCAGTAGACAGTGACGAAACAAGTTCTAGATGTACCGCACGATACACTGCGCAAGTAAAAATACAAACCCACGCTTTCTCCTCGGACTTAAGATACAAAGGGCCTGCAAAATCCACCCCCGTTATCTCGAACACTCGTGCATCGCGAACACGATTCATGGGTAGAGGAGCTGTTGCCACGGTCATATGCCGAACACTTTGTCGTGCACAAACGACACATTTTCTGATAATATGGCGTGCGACTTTTCGTGCATGTATTATCCAATATTCCTCTCTGAGATCATTAAGTAACGTACTAACGTGAACATGACCTAAACGTACATGAGTCTCAAAAATCATCATCTGAACTAGTAAATTTTCTCCCGGTAGGACTGTCGGACAACGAAACGAAAAGTCATCATCACGCTCCACGATTTTCGACTTCATTCGCATTAAACCATCTTCGGCAACAAAAACATTCATATTACGCAATTGAACGTCATCGATTCCGTTAAACGATTCGCGCTGTACAATCCTAAAAAGGGTTCTTTCCGCGTCTTTCATCTCATTAATTGTTAAGTTAGCCCTACTACTGGTTCCTCCGAATTGATCGATTTGCACAATCTATAGTTAGAGACAAATCGCTTTATACGAGCAATAGCTCCTACAGCGGTGCGAAAATTAGAGACCTGAGGTATATAGAAGGGTTGAATCTTTTCGGTACGATTCAGCTGAGTCACCTCCGAGACAATATCTGAACTTAAAAGGCTCTCGTCTACTTTTGCAGTCTTGCGTATTTCGTTTTTAATCTCATCTTCACAATAAGTTACATTTGAGACTGGCCACTCGGATTCATGAGTCTTCAACCACTCCGGTCCGTTCCACCAATTCACATCCCGGAGTGTATTGATCGTACAACCACGTGACGGTAAATCAGCCGGGTTTGACTCGCCGGGAATGTGCCTCCATTCATCAATATTCGACAAACTCCTGATTTCGTTGACTCTATTGGCGACAAAGGGTGCCCAAGGACAATTTCGCTGAATCCAAAACACAACCGTACTAGAGTCACTCCAATACGTGATTTTCTTATCAATCATCTTTAGTGAACTCAAAGTAGAACGCGCTAGTCTAGCCCCCATACCCGCAGCTAAAAGTTCAAGTCGCGGAATCGACACAGAAGTAACTGGAGCTACTCTAGCCTTTGTCGTGATAAACAAAACCTTGATCTGGGAAGCACATTCCACGCGTGCAAAAATCACCGCAGCGTAAGCCTTTTTACTAGCGTCACAGAACACATGAAACGTTATATTAGCATCGTGAATTGGTGAAACAAATGTCCAGCGAGGGAATCGAAGTTCGTTTAATTGAATCAAACTACTGAGCCACTTCTTGAATTCATTTTGCATCTCATTATCAACTTCGTCATCCCATTTTATTTTAGAAACCCAAGTTCGTTGTAGCAAGAGTTTGGGAGTATTCATTACAGGGCAAACAAAACCCAAAGGATCAAAAACACGGTGAGAATAAGAAAGTATTACCCGTTTCGTTATTTTCTCGTTCATAATCTTCTCAATCGGGGGAACCATTAGACGCAGCGTATCATCACTTTTATCCCATACGAGCCCCAGTACCGAAATATCTCTACATTCTATTTTTGAATCCGAGTTTTCCCATCCTCGAAGTTCAAACGCTCCTTCACTCATAGCGAGACTCGCATCATACATAAATTGCTCAACTTCGGTCATTGTACTTAAACTAGTCACGCAATTATCAACGTAAAAACTTTCCATCAATTTCGGGAGATTTTTCTCTGGATTTTTAAACATAGATTTCATACTTTCGTCTGAGAACAACCGTTTCAAATGATGGTTGATCACCGCGCCTAATAGAAAAGGACTACATGACACACCGAAAACTACTCGAACATGACGATACGAGATTATATTTCCAAATTCATCGTACCACAAAAATCTCAATGAATCTCGATCCTTTTCAGATAAACATATTTGTAAAAACGCTTTCTTAATGTCACTTATGACTCCAATTCTTTCTATGCGAAAACGTAACAAAATAGTAGAAATAAGTTCGATTAAATTGGGTCCTTTTTCTAGACAATCATTAAGAGATGGAAAGTTTTTACATTTAGCGGACGCATCGAACACCGGTCGTAAGGGAGTGGTACTGTCCCTTTTAATGACACCCCTGTGTGGTAGATAATGGGCCTCGTTGTCGATCTCATTGTCCGGCACCACCTCGATGATTCCTTGTGTCAGCCAGTCCTGCAATACTCTATTGTATTCATCGTACATCGAAGAAGAGCGCAGTTTCCTCGTAGTCGTAACGAGTCGTTTCTCAGCTAATTCCTTGTTGTTTGGTAGAATGGGATATGTCTCGATCCATGGAAGACACACAGCATATCGTCCCTCCTCATTGACAGTGACAGTTTCCTCAAAACGTTGCAAGACTTCGTCGTCACGAGTCTTGCGAGATTTGTCTTTAATAGGGTCGTTAATACCAATCACATCTAGTTCCCAAAGATCAGATATACAGGCTTCACGCTGAAACATAGAAATAACCTGACATGCGAAATTGTTATCAACATATTCAGGAACTTGACCCATTAACGTCCAGCCAAGATGCGTCTCGATCGCCGTCACGCCACATTTCAGCTGCTTAGTACGACCGGTCATCAATTTTCCGGCTATGTCTGCTCCGATGAGAATTCTAATAGGTGCAGCGTGGTCACCTCTGCATGGTCCGTCAGAGAGTTGGATGTCTAGCCCTTCTAGTTCGTCCATCCAGGGTTGTTCTTCCCACAACGGAATCTCGGCGCAAATTTCCTCTTCGTCTAACGCCTTGAAATTACATGAATAACTATTGTCCAGACTGCTTAAGTGTACCAAATATTTCTTGTGATTCTTGACCTCGGATGTGACATTACCAAAAAGCGAATGTTTGAGTTTGTGTTCGCTGATTGGCTCGTATCGCATGCGACGAATGGTGTCCTTGGTAATGTAAGAACGAGTAGAACCAGGATCGAAAAATAATCGCACTACACATTCCTCTCGGTCGTTTCGAATTTTGGCATGTAGTGTCTGTAAAATGACATCAGCTCCTCTTGTTTGGTTAGAGTTCGACAATACCTTCTCCTTACTATCGTCGACGTTGGATGGCGCTACCGCCACGCCACTTTGGTTATTTACATCTGGACACATCAACACCACGTGTCGACGACTGTACATAGCACACTTTTGATTACCGCGACACACGCGACTTTGATGTCCGATCTTTAAGCAGTTAAAACACGCATTCTTTCTTTGTAAAACCGATTTTTTCTCGTCCAATGTCATTTTCCGCGCTTTCTCACACTTCATACTCGCGTGTTCACTCTCACAGAAAACACAGTTGAGCTGCTTGCTCGGCTTTCCCTGTGCGTGTAGACTGTGTAGACTGATAGCAGAAAGCGTATTTTTTGCTGAATCTGAGTGCTGCTTTTGTTTTGACGTTTTGCGTTCATCCTTCTTCAAGTCGAAACCGTGCATGGCTATGGTTATTCTCTCTTCGTTCTCCACCTCAGACCGTAGAAACTTGATTAGTTGAGTAAGTCGTTCCTCATTCTGTTCCCCTTCCGCTACGACCGGCACCGGATGACGCTGCCAAGCACGCAGAATTTCCTCCGGCAACGAGGACTCGACAAGCGGTAGTAACATGGCTCCGCACTTGTCAGATGTCACCCCGAGAGATTCGAGAGCTCGCAACTGCGCTTCTATTTTGTCGTATAAACTGGATAATGGGATCCGTTCTTCAGGTTTCATGACATTTTTCAAAACCAGCTTGAGAAGTTCGCGCACGTACACTTCCACGAGCACCTCGTCTCGGCCGAACCGATTTTTCAAACTAGCGATTGCACTGTCATAGTTCGTTTCGACGGGGGGAAAACTGCCTACCAGCTCGGCTGCTCGCGACTGTGGTGCCATCGTCTGTATAAGGTACTGAAACTTGTCTCCCTTGCTAATAATGGCATCTTCATGTATTTTCTTGAACTGCGACCAGAAAGGCAGCCATTCCTTGACGTCTCCCTGGAATTTTCTCAATTCGATTTTTGGCAATTTCATCGTAGATTTGGCGTCGGCCGTTGGATTCTCCATATTATTCACAGCATTGTTCGCGACGGCGGGTAAATGCGTCATAGCTGTCATCCGTGCGCGTATATATTTACGTTTGTACTCGTCATTGCTCTTAATCTCTGCTTCGATCGTCTCCTCTTTCACATCTCCCGATCCTATCAGGCACGTGATGTATACCGAGTTAGCGTCTTCTAAAGCCTTGTTCTTATCTTCGAAAACTTGCAAAAACACTCGTAATTCGTTTAAGTCCGTAGCACCTGAATTCGCATCCGTTAGCCTTACGGTCAAATCGTTCAACGCGCGCGTAAACGCCGTTCTCATTACGGTGCGGGTTTTCTTTGCAGCATCCATCTTGGATGCTCGATTTTACACACAGCACAATCCGTCGATTAACTTCCGTTTCAGTCCTGTCACGGTCGCCAAAATGTTAAATAACGGATAATCGGGAAAGTGAGGTGTACGCATAAACTGAAAAACCTTAGAGACTGATTTGAACTGAACAAATACTACGGTATATTCTGACTTGGAGATACAGAGACGCTTGAGAGATGAGCTCGACTAAGCGACAATAGCTTTCGCAAAAAAAAAACTCGGGGCGCCCCCTCTTTACAATAGTAATACCAACTTATAAAATAAAAAGAACTATCTTTTCAGACCAGTAACATATAAGGATAGCGCAGAATTACTGCTTTTGTAATCTAGTGACTTTCTAACATCGATGTTGTTTCTGAGCGGCTGAGGCGTTGGGGTTTAAGTGAAGAAGTAATACAAGCATTTAAAGGTAAGTTATAATATTTTTATATTATCAATAACTTTTTCCTTTGTCTCACCACGAACCTTATTCTTCTCTACCATTTAATGTGGAGCTGAGAGGGATCAGAATATTGTTATCGTCGTAATTATCTATTGTGTGAAACTAATTTCGCGTTATTTTCATGTTCTGTTCATAGATCAAAAAATTACTGAAGAAATATTTCCAGTTTTGGATAAAGAAACAATACGAGAACTAATTCCATTAGCTGGGGAAAGGCTGTTATTTAACACAAAATTTAAAACTGAAGTCCAAAAAGCTGAGGTGATTATATTAAAACTGTACAAATATAATTTGAATTAAAGTATCATATTTAATCTGAGCAAATCTTATCTAAAATATATCTTTCAAGATTCCTGCTTTCACTGACGTAAGAGATATTGAAGAAAGAGATATTGACGTAAGAGATATTTTATTTTTTTCATTAATTTTTTTTTAATTACTTTTTGACAGTAAAATCTATTAGTTTATTTTTCCTGCTAAAGAATAATATTTCAGTTTTTTAATATTTTGTTGTATATGTAGGTTGAATTAAATGTACAAGGAGAAGATAATACTAATAATACAAAGGAGTTACTGGCCAAAATTATAGCTATTACTGGTAAAGGATCAATATATTATTTTATTTCAGCAATATTTTCTGTGCTGACAATGTCTCATCATTTTTAATTATGTCATTTTCTCTATAGATGCAAATGGTGAAGTAACATTAATGAATGAACTGACTGATGATACACACAACAACAAAAATAATATTGAACCTCTTTCAACTGGACCCCAGCTTAGCGAATCCCAAATCCCTCAATTAAGAAAGATTAGAGATGAAGAAAATTCTGAATATGTGAGTTAAAAAAATCATTCCTTTTTGTTTGTTGATAAAATGTTGCAAATCATAATTTTACTTCAGTTACTTTTGTATAAAAGAACTAATAATTCACTAAAAACAGAGTGCATAATATATAGAAACAGAAACAGTAGAAAAAAATGTTAATCTCAAGTATCAAAAAGTGTAGTTAAGACATTGACACCTATCTTGTAATTTTTAAATTTAAAAATTAATTTTTTGTTGTAAATAAAAAATAAACTACTTTAAACATTGTAGGATTTGATCTCAATATTAAAAAATAGTGATAAAGGACTAATTGTACTTCGGACTTACAAAGCAGAAAAAAAATTAAATGATAAGCTTCGAAACTATTTAGCTGAGGTTATTATTAGTTTAGAATTAAAAGATGACTTGGACAAGCAGTAAGTTATAATTTTATATACTGTCTATATATATAAACAAATTTTATTTATAATTAATTAATTAATAGTATTAAATTAATAATAATTATGCATGACAGTTTGTATAATTATATACATTGTGACGTGACGCCTTTTCGCGCCGTCACAAGGGTTACTGCCCGATCGGGGGGGGGGGGGAAACGATTCCGGGGTTGCTCCTCGTGACTGAGAGGGAGCGACCTCGAATTTGATAATAATTACCGCAGTTACCGCTACTGTAATAAAAGCGAGTCGTAGGACTGCCTGAATGGTCGACAACATTTTTTTGTACCGCAAGATACCGAGGACGCGGAGCATAACGGCGACAGAAGAGGACCGGAGGAAACCGCGTACCAGATTTTCCGAGGATACTCAGGTCAGGTATCGAACCCCGCCGATTTCGTACTTCTCCTTGCATCCGGATGTGAATACTGTATATCTTTTTAGAAAATAGCAGCATCGGGAAAGAGCGACCGGAGTTCCACCCCCCCGCATACTGCCGGATGAGTGGAGGACCCCGCAATTACCGCTACTATTATCGGGAAGGATTGAAGTACGGCCTGGCCAGCCTGCCACATCCGACCCCTGGAATACCGCAACGGGCGCTACACGGCAACCCGAGAATCAGCATGTCAGCACGTGCGGGAGAAGATCTCGTGAGTTACCGCTAGCGAGCTAGGAGAGGGGTGGAAAATCGATGGGCGGATCAAAGCCACCCCACAGCAGCGAACATCGACAGGATGCGTGAAAGATCGGCGCGGGAATCGAGGGACCTGAGGACTCTCTCGGAGAGAGTCACTGTTCGGTGAGCCACTATCGCGGAAGGAACGCCGGGATCGAGTTCGCCAGGACAACTACCGAAAGCGAAGATTACTGTAAGCCGCCACTCAGGTAGCCGTTAAGTGTTGTGATCTGGTTGAATCGATACCGTGTCGTGATTCCGAGAATCTATCGTTACCGTAAGTAACTTACCGTAGTTTACCGAGATCGTTTTGGGAGCAACAGCTCCGAAAATAGTTACCGCGAGATCGGCTCTAGCCAGATTACCGCGAGTGTATCCCTCTCGGAGAGGCCGTCGCCGACAGTCGTAGTTAAGTGTAAGATCGTTCCGTGTATCGAGATAATTATCGTATCGTAATAATAGAACGAACTTGTTGTACCGTTCTCATACCGAAAATTTACCGTGTGTCTGATTCAAGAATATCGCGTCGTGAGATACCGGAATTTGCGTGGTGTCGCTCTCCGCGAGTTACCGTTACCGTAAGCTCAACGAGAACTCCGCGAGAGTCGAGAGAGAGTCACGCTCTCCGCGAGTTACTGTTACCGTGAGCTCAAAGAGAACTCCGCGAGAGTCGAGAGAGAATCACGAAATTACCGCGCGATCGGCTGATAGCTCTTGTATGAAAACTATTCGTTATATTGTAAGCTATCAATTAGCGTATCGAAAACTATTACCGCAATACCGAAAGAGACCGTAAAGTCAATGTCAGAGTAAAGAATTATCGTGTCTCGAATATTTCCGAAATTATATCGCCTCCCGTTATTGTTGACTCCTATTGTTCCGCGCTCGCGCCGCATTCCTTTCGATCACGTGATCGCCGCGTGGCGCGAAGGAATTCTACCGCCTTTGTATCGCGACCTTCCCGGTGATCGCCTTTACGATTAGGCTCGATTCACAGGGCATTACCGAACATTAATTTGGTGAATATCATTATTTTCTAACGTATCTTTTCGAGGATACCGTCGTATAAGTAAATCGAAACTATCGTTTGTAACGCGCCCGGGAGAAAAGAACCCGACGCGACAGTACATTAATATTGTAACTTATCTAACACATCCATTTAGGTAAACTATTATTTCTCGATTGTATTTGTCCATGTTATACACCATTGTTAAATATATATCTCTGTTAACTAACTAATTTTGTGTATTTTCTTTGTATGAGATCTCCTCTCCAGAATCAGATCAATTAATTGAATCACGCCCCTCTGCCATATACTGAGCAGGGCGTAGCCGGAAATAACGTTTGTTTTCCCGTATTACCGATACCGCGGCGCGAACCATCGCGCCTGGCGCCCAATACCGTATTACGATATCTTTTCAGTCTTACCGAGCTACCTTTGCGTACCGTCACTGATACCGATTAACGTAAAATTATCCTAAATCGAGTCGTCAAGGCTCAGATACCGCTTGCCGCTTTCCACCCTCGGGATCGGCGTCCCGAGGCGGGTTAAGACGTTGCAACATTATTTTCAGCTTGTCATGTGATCGGCTTCACATGATTTCGCAAAAAATTGTAGAGATTTTCCCCACTGAAACAAAGGTGCGTTATTTCATTTCTTGCACAGCTATAAGAGAAACTTTTTGCTTCCTCATAGAGGAAGCTCTGTTTTCGTGAAAAAATTTTTTTTTCATTTATTTATGCCAATGTGTTCAGAATGTTCTAAAACGTCGAAAAATCACATTTTTAAAAAATGTCCGTATGTGTGTATGTTTATTTATTATTTATTTTTTTTTACTGTTTTTCTAATCGTGTTTTTTTGCAGGAAATATACATTGATATAGATTATAGCAGTGGCATCTGCAACACTGGCAAGGGCAAGCTGTACAACAAATGGTACAACAAGCGCCGCCAACTTGTCAATTTAAATCTAATTCCAGAAGGAAGAAAGGGTCGCCAGGGTATCAAACGTCAGAGAGAAAATGATGGTCTTAATCTTATTTTATTTCTTTTGAGTATATTATGTATAAAATATAGGCGAATATTAAAAAATATATATATAATTTTTTTTTAGAAATTGATAAAATCAATGTATCTACTGAAGTGCATGATGCTTTATTGTGGCTAAGGAACAGTTCTCAACCTTGGCCGAAGGTACTTGAATACTGGCAACTGACTTCAAGTTTGCGGTGGTTGGAATTAATAAAAGGAGACTTATCTATTGGAGAATATATGGCACAGTATCCAGCTTTGGACAATGAAAAAGGGTATACACTGGTAAGCAAATAACAACGGAAATATGGTATTAGAATTTGATATTAAGATCATTATCATTATCTTTTTGTAAATCTTCTACATTTACGTTTTTTTTTAGCTTGAGCTCGATTTTGAAAGAAAATATACTGACAAACATATGAAATTCTTTGTAAACTGGCCGAAACTGTCAGTGTTTTTATTTGAAAAATTATCTTTAAAATTAAAAGATTTTTCTAATAATGAAGTTTCTGATGGTAAGAAAAAAAATATTAAAAATTAATTTTCAAAAAAACTGTTTTAAAACACTATATTATTTTTTTTTTCAGACCTTAGGACATTAAAAGTGTTGACTGGACTTTATAATTTATTTCCGGCTCAATGTAAGAAAGCAAACAAAAAATATTAAAGAGTGGCGTCCGTCCAAGGCTGAAATCCAGGAAAGTTTTTTTCTTCATGTTAAGGTAAGTTCATATTTTTCTTTATCTTTTTTTTCAGTATGTTAAGCATTATTGCACTTAAATTATTTCAAACTGTTACTTGTTTTTTTTATTCATCATGAATATGTCATTTCCTGATCTCAGAAGCCAGATATTTTATGAAGCGTATATTATATTTTGTTTGCAGATAATTGGAGACTTGGAAGTACTTAGAACCCGGGAGGCAAAGCTGGTACAATATAATTATACAATATAATTATACATTTCAACCTTTGGTGGCAATAATTGGACCAGGACTCGACTGCATTGCACCGAGTTTTGTAGTGTTGGGAGTTAACAAATATTACGAAGTGAATACTCCTTTAAAAGCGGTAGATATATGTTTCAAAATTTTTCATGTCCTGCACATTAAATATCCTCCTGAATGCGCTCAATTATGGCAGTTTCTTCAACGTGCTGCCTATGAGATGCCACGAAATCACCAGTACGATCCTCATTACAGTACAGTAGAAAGTCTTTTGCGTGAGTTTTCTCAGTTCTTGAAAAATTAATTTTTTCTTTCCGGATTTTTATAAAAACAAAGTCTGTTGTTCTACACACACACACACACACACACACACACACGCACACGCACACGCACACGCACACGACACGCACACGCACACGCACACACACACGCATGTGAGAGCGTGAGCGATCTTTACATAAATTTAGTTTATTTCTTAGTTTAGTTAGTTCATTAATATTAAAGTTAAATTTGGGTGTATTTCTTAGTTGAGGTGCTTCATTAATATTAAAATAAGAATGCCTGTGTGTAACTCTTGCCATGTAAACCTCCCTTCTATTCGGAGCCTGTTTGCTCACCTCGAAATAAGACATTCAATAAATCATATGTTCAAATGCGGAGAAAATCTTTGTTTCAGAAAATTCAATTCTAAAAATTCCTTTAGAAAACATTTACAGACAACTCATAAATTTTCAATAGAATGTCAAGTAAAGGAAAAAATTGAGAATAATTTTCATAGTAATAATGAATGCACATCAGAAATCAATTTTGATTTTACTGAGAATGAAAATCATCTAGAAATTAATGACAATGCGAAATTGATTACTTCCAAAACATTTTTATCATCACTCAGACAATCAGTTGATTTGTTTGTTGCGAAACTGTACAGTAATCCTCATTTTCCTAGAAATTTAATTCAAAAAGTAGTTGTCGATTCTAGCTTAATGGTTGGGAGTGAATACGTGGCACTTTTAAACGAAAAAGTCATGGATAGTCTACAAACTAATCAATGTGCTCAGAAAGAAGTCTTGGATATAGAGCTAATGTTTAAAGCATTAGAAAACCCTTTCAAACATTTAGAAACAGAATATCGTCGTTTACAATATTTTTCAAAATCAGGTGATTATATAGCTCCAATTCCATATGAAATGGGTAAAATGTTTTGTGCGGAGAGATCTAATAACACTGTAAAGGGGAAATATGTCCCTGTGTATGGTCAATACATTCCATTAGATTCTGTATTACTAAAATTTTTTGAATTGCCTAATGCTTTAAAAAATACATTAAATTACATGGATTTCCTTGAAAAAGATAGTAAAGGGCTTCATAATTTTATCCAAGGCTTCTTATGGGCAAAAAAAAGACAAAAATATCATAAAGAGGATATTGTTTTTCCTTTATTTGTATATGCTGATGATGTAGAAGTGAACAATCCTCTAGGAAGTCATTCAGGGAAACTTTGCGCTGTCTATGTGACAGTGCCATGTCTTCCTCCAGAATGTTCTTCTATGTTGAAAAATATTTTTGTAGTACTTTTGTTTGAGAGTTGGATGAGACCATATTTCAAAAATAAAGCAACTTTTGCTCCTCTTGTAGATGTTTTAAAAAGGCTAGAAAATGATGGTATTATTATCAAAAGTAGTGAAGGAGATAAACGTGTTTATTTTGTTCTTGCACTTATTACTGGCGACAATTTAGGGTTAAATGGAGTTCTTGGGATGGTGGAGTCATTTTCTGCAAACTATTTTTGCAGAATTTGCAAAATGCATAAAAGTGATACACAAAATGTAGAGACAGGAAGTGTGGAAAAATGTGCATTTTTGAGAGATCCTGTAAGTTATAAGGAGGACTTAAAATTAGATGACTATACAAAAACAGGATTAAAAGAAGAGTGTACATTTAATGAAGTGCCATCATTTCACATGGTCGAAAATTTAAGTGTAGATGAGCTTCATGATCTAAGAGAAGGTCTTTGTAATATTGTTATAGTCCATGTTGTCACTAATCTTATAAATAGCAAATATTTTACTTTGGAAAATTTAAATAACAGGTTGTTGATGTTTGATTATGGTCCAAAACATTCTATAAATAAACCTTCATGTATAACAGCTGATTGTCTTTTTAAAAAACGAAAATTAAAAATGACTGGATCAGAAATTCTTTGTTTTGTCAGACTGTTTGGAATAATTGTGGGTGATCTTGTTGACGAAGAAAATCAATTTTGGCAATTATATTTATTACTGCGTCAAATAATGGATATCGTATTGGCAAAGAGATTATATAAAGGAGCAGCTTGTCAGTTAAAAGTTCTCATAGAAGAGCATCACAAATTGTTTGTCTCTTTAACTGGAAAATCTTTAACTCCTAAAATGCACTTTTTTACACATTATCCTAGAGTTATTGCAGAAAGTGGCCCCACATCTCACCTATCTACTATTCGAAAAGAAGCAAAGCACAGAGATCTCACTCAGTCTGCGGGAACTAACATGTCTCGCGTAAATATTGCCCATTCTCTGACTGTCAAACATCAAATGGGCATGTGTCATCGTTTTATGTCCAAAGAAGATATAATTCCGGACACACAAATTGGTCCAGGTCACATTATTCATTTAAATGAAACATTTCCTTTTTTTGAAAAGCTTGCAATTCATCTTAGAGGAACAGAGTGCATAAATTCAAACTGGGTGGAATATAAAGGCACTACCTATAAGGTAGGAATGGTTGTAGCAACAGGTGCACAAGAATTGTGCCCCAGTTTTGGAAAAATAAAATTAATACTTAATTTTAATTACGATGCATGTCCTATTCTTGTTTGCAATGTTCTTTTTAACATCGGTTTGTATGAACATGTTTTAGGGTATGAAGTCGAAGAGACTGATGACTGGTTGTGTATTAAGATAAGCGAGTTACTTGATTATAATCCCCTATATGTGCATACAATGGCCACCGGAGAAAAAATTGTCGTGCTTCATTACAGTATTTAGAAAAATTGTGTGTGTGTGTGTTATATGTTTAAAATGTAATATTTTATATGTAATATTTTATATTTTATTTTATATTTTATTTATTTTATGTTTAATATGTTTAAAACTTAAAGTATAAAAAAATTTAGAATAAATATATTTACATGTATATAAATAACTGGTGAGTTGGAGAGTTCAACTTAAATAAATTATTTTAAAAAATTAATTATTTGAATAATTCGTGTATGTGCGGCTTTCTTCTTTGTTA
Source organism: Lasius platythorax (assembly GCA_963971435.1). NCBI lineage: Eukaryota > Metazoa > Arthropoda > Insecta > Hymenoptera > Formicidae > Lasius > Lasius platythorax. Next base: position 15,789,063 of record OZ020537.1, read on the forward strand.
AAATTTTTATAATCTGTGAGTATATATATAAAGTAGCATTTATTCGTGCAAATGTGGGTTAGGGTATTAATTATGTAACTTTTTTCCTAAGACAGAAATGTGAAAAATGAAAAATTTTGCCATTATACTTTCAATGGCAATATTTCATTTTTCATTTTTCTGCCCTATAGGAAAAAGTTATATAATCGATACTCTAAATTCACAAATAACTACTGATTTGCTAAAATCCTTTATAAAATCTTTACAAACTATCAGTAATGCTAGCAAGTCAAATGTTCTGCCAACAAATCAAACGGCATAATGATTTGCTCGCTACACATATGATTTGCTGCCGAAACGAAAGACCATTAGTTGTATTTACGGTGTTAGTTGCTGTTACAGCAAATAAAAAAAAGTCAAATGTTCTGCCAACAAATCAAACGGCATAGTGATTTGCTCGCTACACATATGATTTGCTGCCGAAACGAAAGACCATTAGTTGTATTTACGGTGTTAGTTGCTGTTACAGCAAATTAAAAAACAACAAATCAAATTCGTTTAGTGTACTGCTATGTTTGCTGTCACTATAATGACAAATCAAATTTGTTGCAGAAACTTCTCATTTGTTAATTTAACAAAAGTATTTCTCTCAGTGCGAGTTAACGGCGGATTATTTGAACACCTTATGTAATTTCAACCTTGTTTATTTATTAGTTAATTTATGGTTCTCAACTTAAATAAAAATCAATTTTATTCCAAATAAATTTTTTGATTATTTGATTGTAACTCTTTAAAGAAGGCTCAAATGTAATTCTGTCATTCTTTATTTTCGACTTATTTTGACTTGACGAATTCATTCCCCAGAGATGCGGCGTGACTTATGATACACCCTGTATATATATAAAATATAAAACGAAGAAATTAAAACTATATTCTTGCATAACAAAGATGATGTTTCGAGCACTTCTGGAATCAAGAGACACGGTAGTGTCTCGCGCCAAGTACCGCGCAGCAGTAGCAAGGCACTCCGTGTATCTTTACGCGAGCCGGCTAGTTGAGAGTACTCGAGATTATCAGACCTCAATAACCGCTGAACGGATTGAGTTCTTACTAGGCTTAATCGATAGCTTGGGTTTAAATTATATAAGGAAAGTGTCTTTATTTTTGCTCTACATATTCTATAAGCAGAGGTATTACGACGCAAAGTCGAAATGTGGAAATTTTCATTTAAGAAACGTCACCGTGGTCACTGTCACCGTCATCGCTAACACGTATACTACACGTACACAACACATGCATAGATATATAGTAGTATTGCGCTACACGTATATACATGTACACAACACATGCAATAAATAGCAATGTATGCATCTTGTACGGTTAACTTGTTTGACGGAAGATCGCGCTAATAGCGCTCTGAGATTTGACAATTTGACAACAAAGTGACAAGAGTAAATAAAATAATAAAGAAAAAGGTTAACACGGCATGCGTAATTTAAATAATTTTAATGACAGTAAACAATAAATAAATAATAAATATATATATTTATAATAGGGAAAATTAATATAATTCGACCCAACTAGCAAATAACTTACACGGGCGAAGTTGGAAGAATATTTTTAGGGAGACGTATCCTCCTGGACCGGAATATGGAGCTAACACACAATATTAGAATTTACATCTTTCACCGTTGAGAGCCGGTAAAAATTGTTCTCAAAAATTATTGTTTACTAACATCTATTTAAAAGGCAATTGAAAAATATAGGATCGAAAAAGTCTGAATAGCTTAGTTGGTTAAAAGCAGTCGCCCGGCAAGCGAAAGACGCAGGTTCGATTCCTGCTTCAGCGACTTTTCGGACCTATATTTTTCTCGCCTATTTATTCACGGTATGGTTGAAATATAATCAGGGGAATCTTGTAATCTCGAACCAAGAGATACGTCTCCCTAAAAATATTCTTCCAACTTCGCCCGTGTAAGTTATTTGCTAGTTGGGTCGAATTATATTAATTTTCCCTATTAGAATTTATTTACTAGCAACAGAAAATTATTAATTAGTTAATTTAATTCGCTCCTGGACCGGAATATGGAGCTAACACACAATATTAGAATTTACATCTTTCACCGTTGAGAGCCGGTAAAAATTGTTCTCAAAAATTATTGTTTACTAACATCTATTTAAAAGGCAATTGAAAAATATAGGATCGAAAGGGTCTGAATAGCTTAGTTGGTTAAAAGCAGTCGCCCGGCAAGCGAAAGACGCAGGTTCGATTCCTGCTTCAGCGACTTTTCGGACCTATATTTTTCTCGCCTATTTATTCACGGTATGGTTGAAATATAATCAGGGGAATCTTGTAATCTCGAACCAAGAGATACGTCTCCCTAAAAATATTCTTCCAACTTCGCCCGTGTAAGTTATTTGCTAGTTGGGTCGAATTATATTAATCTTCCCTATAAGAATTTATTTACTAGCGACAGAAAATTATTAATTAGTTAATATATATTTATATATATAAATTATATATATATATATATATATAATATATACATATATACTTATATATATTATATATATATATATATTTATATATATAAATAATTAATAATTAATAATTTATATATATATTTTTTATATATTTATATATATATTTATTATATGTATGTATATATATATATATATAATATCTATGTATATTTATTATATGTTTATAATAAATTTTCTATCATATATTATTTTTTATGCGGCATGCGTTAGCGGCATGCGCGGTTAACCGCACTTTTGAGTTATAAATTATAACATTGATGTTATGTTACTGTTGGTTTGTCTTTACTGGAAAGATATTGTCGAAACATTATTTAGACTTGAAAGTGTTAATAAAACGCGTCACGCACGTGTTTGATTGTACAATACAAAAAGTATACAAAAAGTGTGGCAGTTTTCTTCTGGTAATCAGGTAATTATTTCATATTCATACACACATTATAAATAAATCATTTATAGTGCGTATGCTTTTAAATCATTGTGTATGCAAGATAATTTGTATAATATATGCATCTTTATTACGAATAACTTTGTTCATTAAAAAATAGAAAGAATTGTATGTAGGAAATATTTATAAAATATATTGTTTCTTTATTTTTTTTCAACCAAGTTATATTTGTAAAAATGAATGTATTATATGAGTTATCTTGCATACGTACTGATTTAAGTGATGTATTTACAAATTTTTAAAAAGTAAAAATATTTTTTTTAGACTGGAAAGTGTTAATAAAACGCGTCACGCACGTGTTTGATTGTACAAAAAGTATACAAAAAATGTGGCAGTTTTCTTTTGGTAATCAGGTAATTATTTCATACACACATTATAAATAAATCATTTATAGTGCGTATGCTTTTAAATCATTGTGTGTGCAAGATAACTCGTATAATATATGCATTTTTATTACAAATAACTTGGTTCATTAAAAAATATAAAGAATTGTATGTGTATAAAATATTTATAAAATATATTGTTTCTTTAGTTTTTTCAATCAACCAATTGGATGTTATAAAATAAAGAAACAGTTAACAAATTCTTCATTAAAAATACATGTTTTAAATATCAAACTTATTTGTGATTAATATTTAATCATTTTATAATTGTATTTCAATCAGTTGAATATAAAAGTGTCTCGTAATGTCTCAGTAACTTCATGAACAATGTTTCATATTCTGCATTATTCGTGAACTGTGAAGAAATATTTAGATAAATCGCAAATAATTTGTCTTTATTACCTTTACTTTTAAAAATAGAATAATATAACTCACTTTTTTCGCTTTATAAACTAGATAAGCACCAACAATTATTCATCATTGGATTTAGAAGCATATATTGTCAATAATAAGTGTATTAATGACACATTGATTTGTAATTATCCATTATTTTTACAATAACAGTAGCAATAAAGTTTGAAAGATTTGGATATCTATAATAAGCAAAGATGACCGTCATATTTTGATGAAATATGACGGGGGTGGTGGCGGGTTCTTTGCTATTTATTTAAAGATTTATTTAAAGATGTTTAACATATACTACAAAAAAGAATGATATAATCCCTAAAAACTTACCTTTTTAAAAAAGGTAAAAAAAAGGCGCCAAGTACACGCGCCAGTTGTGAAGAACTGTTATTTGTATTTATAAAGTAGTGTTATTTTAACTGTAAAAAAACTACTGTAAAAAACTCTACCGTAGAAAATTCTTCTACAAATTATTTTAATATTGTATAAAATATTTATATTGATATTGTGTAAAATACCTACAAAAATAATGATATCAAAAGATTGCGCCAACTGCAAATAAAAACTTATAAAAATATTTTAATCAAAAAAGTTGTACAAAATATGTAGTTCTAATTTCCTACAAAAATAATGATATTAAGAAATTGCGCCAAATGAATAAAAATTTATGCTATAAAATTTATTTCTTTTATTATTTTCAATGTCATTGAAAGGATTAAAACTAAAGTGACGAACAAAAACTTGGCGTGCCCGGGTCGGGGCATTAAAATCTGACATGCAATGAACTGTATATGCATTAGCAAATATAAATAAAATTAGCTTCAATTATCTGTATATAATTAAAATAAAATAAGTAAAATTTATTAAAAATACACCCTGTCTTAACATAAAACGTAAAATATAAACAAATTATTTACAATTCTAAAATTTATTTTAAGAATATATTTACAAACCTAACAAATAAAGTGTAAAGAAAGTATAAAAATATAAGAGAAGAATAGCATAATTATATCGTACAATATGGTATATTTTTAAACACAAAATCTTATTTATTATTCCATAAATCAATTTTATAGATTAATTTTAAACAATCTTATTAAAAATTTATATAATTTTAATGCCCCGACCCGGGCACGCCAAGTTTTTGTTCGTCACTTTAGTTTTAATCCTTTCAATGACATTGAAAATAATAAAAGAAATAAATTTTATAGCATAAATTTTTATTCATTTGGCGCAATTTCTTAATATCATTATTTTTGTAGGAAATTAGAACTACATATTTTGTACAACTTTTTTGATTAAAATATTTTTATAAGTTTTTATTTGCAGTTGGCGCAATCTTTTGATATCATTATTTTTGTAGGTATTTTACACAATATCAATATAAATATTTTATACAATATTAAAATAATTTGTAGAAGAATTTTCTACGGTAGAGTTTTTTACAGTAGTTTTTTTACAGTTAAAATAACACTACTCTATAAATACAAATAACAGTTCTTCACAACTGGCGCGTGTACTTGGCGCCTTTTTTTTACCTTTTTTAAAAAGGTAAGTTTTTAGGGATTATATTAACTACGCCATATTACCTATCGTTGACATTAAGCCTTGTCGCTACCATTACTGTAATCTGCGTCTGCATCTACTTCTATTGTTATAAGTATATTTGATACACACACATTTCTTTAATTACAGATTATGATAGATGTAATAAGAAGAGAGATTTTTCTGAGAAAAATTAATTTACTTGTTGTGAAGGCGATTTAAAAACTGCACAATGCATATTTTAAGATAAGTATCTTGTAACTTTAAAAAAGTGTATCGACTACACAAAGAAGGTGACGAGCAAGTTATGCCTCCGGTATTGACCGACATGGAATTAGCAATTTTACATGAGATACCTATCGGAAACGTTCAATTCAATACGCTATATAGCCCTACGTTGCAATATATTCCGGATGAATTAGTGTTGACTAAAGTCAAACGTGAGCAAATCACATTAGCAAAACTCCTTGGTAGCGGCGCATTCGGAATGGTAATAGTTCTAACGTTATATTTTAAAACATTAATTTTTATATATAAAAATGAGAAAAATACACATTTCTTAATAAAGAGAATTATATAAATCAACTTTTTATAAGAGATTAAATAATACAAAGTTTTTGTAAGATAACGGCCATATTATTTCTTTTCGTTGAAATATTAAAATAAAATAAAACGTAATGTCATACAAAATTAAATTATATTTTTTAATAAAGTTTATATTTAACTTAATTTAAAATATTTGGCAAGTATTTCAAGGAAAAGTCAAGGATTTAGAAGGACCGGACATAGAGACGCCCGCTGCCATAAAAATGCTTCCATAAAGTAAATTTATGGCTAACTAAAGCTTCCATAAAGTAAAATTATGGCCAAAAATAATTATTGCGATATTATTTGCATAGGCGTTTTAATAGCAAAAACAAGAATTAATGATTTGTCAAGATCCTAATAATTGTATTTTTCTAAATAGTGTTATACAGAGTTCATTATGCAGAAAACATTTGTCAATAAAAATACAAATATCAATATAAAATTGTACATAAATACGTGCTAATTTTGAGGCAAGAAATTACTCACAAAAAATTATACTTACTAAATTATGCTTACAAATTTTCTATTACAAATTATTACTTACAAATAATTTTATTTTTCTAAATAGTATCAATATTGCAGAAAACATTCGTAAATAAAAATACAAAGAGCGATATAAAGTTGTACATAAATACGAATTTAACGCAAGAAATTACTCACAAAGAGTTATGGTTATTAAATTATGCTCAATAAATTTCAAAAACCTCGCAATCGGAATATGTACAAATTGATATATTTATAAGTTATATTAATCAATATTGTTACGTCCTGTGGACTCCACGATTCTTTTCTTTTTCACGATCTGAGAGCGCGTGCAACTTTGGAAAAAATCGTAAAAGTCAAAATTTCTCTGAATTTATTATGGGAAATGCGCCGCGTAGGCGCTAGAATGATTAGGAAATACACACGCGGACATAATAAACTCATGGAAATATAAACACCGTGACATATTTACGAGACAGAATCTGGATCAAAAATTAAGAAGAAAGGGAAGAAGCCATAAAAATAAGATTCCAGAGACATTCTGTGACACTCTGTTTATATTTAGATGGCAATCTATTGACAGTTCAAACCAAAAAGTATGGACAAACTGACACTTTCCCACGGCAGAAACCTTCAATAAATTATAACAAAACCAAAGATGGACACCGATAACATCGGGTTCGCGCCCGAAAGCTGCACGCGCACTCGGACAGCAGACGTGACATATGCATAACCGCTGTCTCAGGAGGGTAATAAAAGTCAACCCCTCTTGATTAGCGGGTGCATCACGCGGTTCCTTAAACATAAATTACGGCGAACAAACGCTACCACCGAAGCCGTAATTCTTAGGATTTCTCGATTTTGGAAGACGCTCTCCGATTCGCAGAAAATAAAACAAACTCTGCGATTCGTCACATCTTTCTAACTTACCCCACGGAGGGGGTAACTAAAATTCGTGAGAAGAATAATTAAAAATCCTAATTCGTCAAGATTTTCCAGTGACTAAGCGGAGGGCGTGTACCAAAAATGCAATATAAACCGAGATTTTTCTCGGAGCGGATCATCTACAATATTTCTTCTCTTGACTTCCGCTTGAGTTTATTGCGTACAATAGTACGGCTGACCGCGCAACAAATTCTGAATACAGTTCCGCGATTCAGTCTTGAAAAGATTTAGTTTTTCACTCCGTATCAACCGTTCGCGAGTGAGTGCTGTGATGTTCCCAAGAACAATTCAGAAGCTCATCACGATCAACCTCGTCAAATCTGTCCAGCAGCGACACTGAGGCTCTCTCAGGGAACATCACCGCAGAGACCGAGCTCACCTTTAAAAGTCAACCTTTTACGTCAACGCCCGCTATAAGAAGTAAGTCGCCTGAAACCAGATAACTCTCATATTCATTTCTCTCAGAATAGCTCTTGGATCTCTAACTTAAACTCTTATCATTTAATTGTCTATCTTCAAATCTCAACCTTCCCCTTTCAAATCAAATTCCCACCTCACAATCATCCTTGGTCTCCATCAAGCTTTAAAATTTCCTCCTCACACTCACACCTATCGTTGACGAGTTTCCTACTTACTGCAGCGAAAACTCACGATACTAACACATCGTTGAGTCTCCTGTGCTATAACGGCGAAGACTCACGATTCAATTACATCCCCCGTCTGTCGTTTTTCGAGCCTCCAGCTCTATAGCTGCGCAGACTCACGACCTGCCCTCCTTTCCATTTAGAACAATCATCCTGACTATTCCCACCCATCCATATAAAAAAAATAGACATTATTACACACATATATATATATATATATATATATATATATATATTAATCAATTGGAAAAATTATTGCTTATCTAAATCCAAGAACTGTTCTATAAATAAAATATTCGGCTTCCTCTAATAATCATCAACTGTCATTCTGGTAGTGAAGCCCGTTTGGCGAAATTCGCGAAACGTCGCCAAACGTTCGCGAAATCGGCGCAACCGTCGCCTAAGAAAGGCATTGGCTCGGGCTCAACCAGCGGCTCTAGATTTAACTATCAGTGGTCATTTTAATACTAATTCTAACGACAACCACTCCAATGATAATTCTGATAACTACGAGATCAATTCAACCAATTATCAATATAACTATTATTCTAATTTCAACTGCGAAAATTTTTATAACAACTACAATCTAGACGATACCCCACCAACTAGCCATAATAATTTTTTGAATAATATTAATAAATATGGTACCGATCGTCTAGACAATTATCAACCAATCGACTCAGACACACCATCATACTCTCCGCCAGTAATTACCCTTGACGACTCTCCTCCCGCTTCCCCTCAACCTCCTGAACCCAACGCCGACATCGAGGTAATCTGCATAGATGACGAAACCCCCGATTTTAATCAGGAGGCTCGTACTCGCATCAAACAGATAGGCGATATCGGATGTTTCGAGTATCTGGCACAAAGATTCCCTATCCTGGAATTACCTTTACCAGAGGGAACCATCTCATTTGGGCCTGATTCGATTGATTTCGAAGAGCTCGAATTAGTGGCAAGGTTATATCCTTGTGGAACCCTCCTCCCGTGGTATACTCGATTTTCTCCCTACCCATTCGCACTTCCTATCGAAACCTTTAAAGAATACTTTCATACCCCATCCTCCGTCGTCATAGAAGAAATTACTTGAATCCCCATACACACACATTTTAATTCTATTTATTTGCCTAATCAAATAACAATTGTATTAACCAGTCAGGAACTTAAATTTAATATTAGGATCTATCCCAGAGCCTTCTGACTGATGACCGCCGAACGATTGTAACACCCGCGGAAATGAAGACTCAGTCACACTAACACACACTCGATCCTATTTACATACGTCTCGGTACTCCGTCGATCTATTTTATATGTTAATCACGTACTATAACCTAAGCTTTTATGTCAATTAAAATTTTCATTTAATTAATTTAGAATAAATTATAATGCTTCAAGGAAATTTCATTTATTTTAATTAATCCCGCTCTCATCTCCTCATCCTGAGATCGCACAAGGTCCCGTCCCGCGTAAAAGAGATTAGATTCTCTTACCGAAAAGGGACCACCGAGCGAATGCCCTACGAACAGAGTAATAGCGACCTTCCCAGTCGTTTACCTGTTCGGGCCCGTTAAATTCGCTCGACTCGAGGCGCGTGCCGGAAAGCACCTGTTTCGAGAAACGGTAAGTTACGGCCTTCCGTTCGACTACCTTTTCCGAGTCTGGACGTAACAATATAGTTTGCAAAATTACAATAGGCATACTTGTACGAACTATACATTTTTAGATATTGTTAATATTGCTAAATATATAATACGATATAAGTATATACAATATTTCAATTAAATAAATTAAAAAAGTGTAATAAAAAATAGAAATGAATTACTACGTTTTTTGCAGCAATTTATTTTAATTTTCCTGATTCATTAAAATTACACAAATTATTTGTAATGTATTACAATCTCACAATCTCATTAATCTCGAAACTTACAAAGTTCGGAAAAAAACGCACATAAATATTTCCTCCATGATCATAATTTCTTAATCCATTAACGATCATCATTCATCTTAAAAATTTTATTTAATTATAGTTTTCTCACAAACTATATTATAGATACTGTTACGATTGATATATAGTACTTTAACTCCTTCGTGAGCTTAGAGGATCGTAGTAAGGGAAAGTAAATCGAAGTCTCTTTGTTGCGTTAAAAAAAATGTAATATCATTTCGAGTCGTCTATACAGAATAATCCGTGTCCGCACGCGGTGACTATCGGAGGTCGAGTCCTCTCTACACGGTTATTCTCGCGATTATAAACTCCCCTCTCCGACCTTCGAGAATCTTCTTCAAACTCTCGTTTAATCTTATTCTAAATAATAACGGTTTACTTTTATTATTATTCTCAGGATGTCGGTTCTCGCCTTTTGTCTTCTGTGTCGTCTGTTGTGTTTGTTTTTGTCTTTTCGTCTTGCTCCGTCACGATGTTTCTCGCGTATCATTATTTCGTGTATATTTTCGTTTGTCTGTATGTATGATCGTTATTTTTCTTTTTCTATAATGTTTTTTCTATAATTTTCTAATATGTGTCGATGTAATCGCCACAGTACTCCCCCGCCAGTGCTATGCCGATAGCACGATACTCTCGCGGATACTGCATCTTGACGTGTACAGACTTCGCAATAATTTTCGAACGATAAAATAATTCTGAGTTTCCGGTGTACAAAATATTAAAAAAAAAAAAAAAAATATATATATATATAAATCGCGCGGGATCCCGTGGTCCAACTATCGGGCTCGTCTCGGCTTCATAGCCCCGCCTGAAAACGGTCCGGGAATCGGACCTTCCTTCCCGCTCTCGTCGTTCTCTCGTCCCGTCGGAGCGGCAGCCTCGCGTCCTCGCGCGCACCTCGCCGGTCGGTCTCGGCGTCCCGGTTCCGCGTTGTCGACTCTGCTGGCCCGCTACCCCCTATATCGTTCTCTGAAAGAAGGTACGCAGGTTTTATCCGGTCAATTGAGATTGTTTTGTCTTTGCCGTGCATGCGCACGACAAAGACCTTATCGCTGCGGCTGACGACCGCGTACGGTCCCTCGTACGGCGCCTGCAACATCGTCCTTGGCCCGTCATGCCGCACGAACACCTGCTCGGCCGTCGCCAAGTCCTATAAACGAACGGGCGTCGCTCCCCATGTCGGGTTCCATCCACCGGTCGCAGCCCCTCGAACTGCTCGCGCAGCGTCCTGACAAAGTCAGCGGCCCCGTCCTCGTCGCTCGTCGGCCGCCGGCTTAGGAACTGCCCCGGGATTCTCAGTGTTTGGCCGTACACTAACTCGGCCGTGGTTGCCCGCACGTCGTCCTTCCACGCTGTTCGGATCCCGAGCAGGACAGTCGGCAGCACCTCGGTCCAGCGGCTGTTCTGCTGGCACTTGATCGCCGCCTTGAGCTGGCGATGGAACCGCTCGACCATTCCGTTCGCCTGCGGGTGGTATGCCGTCGTCCTCAGGTGCTGCGCTCCTGTAAGCTCGCTCAGCCGCCGGAAAAGATTGGACTCGAACTGGCGTCCCTGATCCGTCGTAATTCGGAGGGGCGCCCCGAACCGGCAGACCCATCCTCCGTAGAACTCTCTCGCGACCGTCTCCGCCTCCTGGTCTCGTAAGGGGAACGCCTCCGGCCATCGCGTAAAGCGGCCCACGCATGTGAGACAATATCGCTTGCTTTCTGAGATTGGCATCACGATGATGTCCAGGTGGACGTGCTCGAACCTGCTGGATGGAGCAGCAAACCTTCCCAGAGGCGCCGAAACATGCCGAGTCACCTTGGATCGTTGACATGGCACGCATGAACGAGCCCAGCTGCGACAGTCGATGCTCATCGACGGCCAAACGTAGCGCTGCGCCACGAGCTTGCCCGTCGTTTTGATTCCTGGGTGCGCCAGGTTGTGCACCAGGTCGAATGCGGCCCGGCGAAAAGGCCTTGTCAGGAACGGTCGTGGTGTTGGCGTCGCTGTGTCGCAGTACACTGCTATCCCCGTTCCGGGGATCTCTACCCTGTTGAGCCTCAGACCGGTTTCCCGCTGCTAGTACTCCTCAATCTCCTCGTTGTTCCTCTGCGATTCCGCCTATGCGGCGTAATCCATTGGAGAGTGAAGCTCCTCGATTCTCGATAACGCGTCAGCCACGACATTCTTTTCTCCCGTCACGTGCCGAATGTCGGTGGTAAACTGCCCGATGTAGTCCAAGTGGCGGAATTGGCGCGGCGTGCTTTTCTCTGGTTTCTGTCGGAAAGCAAAAATTATTGGCTTATGGTCCGTATATACCGCGAACGTGCCTCCAGCATGTGGCGAAAATGTTTGACCGCCAGGTATATAGCTAACAGTTCCCTGTCGAACGCGCTATATTTTGATTCGGCTGGGCTTAGCTTCTTCGAGAAGAAGGCTAACGGTTCCCAGCCGTCGCTGCCTCGCTGTTGTAAGGTCGCGCCGATGCTCTGTTCGGACGCGTCGGTAAACAGAGCGAGTTCCGCGTTCATCCTGGGGTGCCTCAAAAGAGCGGCTTGAGCCAAATTCTCTCTTGACGTTTCGAATGCTTGTTGAGTCCGCGGCGTCCACGATACTGGTGTTTTGCCCTTGACGTTGCCGTGAAGGAGGCCGTTCAGCGGCGCCAAAATCTCGGCGGCTTTCGGCAGGAATCTTCGGTAAAAATTCACCATGCCTAAGTATCTCCGAAGATCCTTTGCTGTCTTCGGCCTTTGACACGCGAGAATCACCTCTACTCGCGCCGGCAGCGGTCGAGTTCCCCTGTCCGAAACCTCGTATCCGAGGAATTCTACCTTGTGTTGGCCGAATACGCATTTCGCGGGGTTGATTATTACCCCGTATTCTCGCAGACGCTCGAATAACGCTCGCAGGTGATCGCGATGCTCCTCCTCTGATGACGACACGACGAGGATGTCGTCGATGTACGCGTAACAGAATTCGAAGTCACGCAGAACCTCGTCCATAAATCGCTGGAACGTCTGCGCCGCGTTACGTAAGCCAAATGACATGTACGGGAATTCATACATGCCGAACGGCGTGGTGATCGCCGTCTTCGAGATGTCTTCTTCCGCCACCGGGATCTGGTGGTATGCTCGGACCAGATCTAAGGTTGTAAAAATCTTCTTTCCGCTAAGGGCCTGCGCGAAGTCCTGGATGTGTCGTACCGGATATCTATCTGGGATCGTTCGCGCGCTTAACGCTCTATAATTCCCGCAGGGCCGCCACTCTTCGCCTCTTTTCGGCACCATGTGCAAGGGCGCCGACCAACAGCTCTTCGAAGGCCGCGCGATGCCGGCCTCTACCATCTTCCGAAACTCTCTCTTCGCGGCCGCTAACCGATCCGGAGCGAGTCTCCGCGGCCTGCACGCGAAGGCCGTCCCGGCGTCGTCTCAATATAATGCCGCGTGACGTGGATCGCATTTTTCGGACGTCCTTCCGGCCTCGTAATATCCGGATATTGCTCCAGTAACCGGTGATATTGCGTCTCTCCCGTGATTGTCTTCACGCTGGGTGCATCACATCGGATGCAACGCCCGCGCGCGGTCAAGCTCGTCATCTGGTCGACGAGACGAGAATTGCGCAGATCGACGAGGAGTCCATAATGCGCGAGAAAATCGGCGCCGATTATCGGTCTCGACACATCCGCGATCACAAACCGCCACGAAAACGCCCGCCGTAATCCGACATTTAACGTCAAGGTCTCGGTCCCGTACGTATATATCGGCGTGCCGTTAGCAGCCGAAAGTTCGTAGGTCGATCTCTGTCGTGGTCTTCGAACCATCCTCCGAGGGTACACGCAGAGATCCGCGCCCGTGTCAACTAAAAAGTTCACTCTCGAACTCGCGTCAGTCACAAACAGGCGACGCGCACCGTGACCCGAATCGCTCGCCGCCACTAGCGTTCGGTTCCCGCGTTTCCCTGCTGTTGCATCGAGCAGGGCGCTCTGCATTGACGCGCCTCCGATCCGAATTGCCAGTGGTACCAGCACACTCCGCTGGCCGGCTGACCGCGGCTCCCCGATCGTGCGCGCGGGCGCGAACGCGAACGCAAACGCGAACGACGCCGATCGCCATCACCGCCCGCTCGGAATCGGCCTTCCCCGATCGCCTCGATTGACCTGCGAACAGCCGTCAATTGCTCCGCCATCTCCTGCTGCATCGCCAGCCGCATCTGCGCCAACCGCACCTCCATCTTCGCCTCCAAGGAAGCAGGGTCACCCGTGCTCCGATTCTGAGGCGTCGTAAATTTTGCCGCCTCCGCCACCTGGAATACCGGCGCCCGGGTCGCCTCAACTATTGCATCCGCGATGTCCGCTAACTGCTCGATCGTGTCCGCCGTGCGCGTCACTAAGTGCGGTTGAATATAAGCCGGCAACCGACTCAGCCAGATCGTCCGCAACACCGGGTCGCCTACAACGTTCCCGACGAGACCGCGAAGGTGTCGTAAAAATTGCGACGGTTTACGATCTCCGATCTCCTCGTGCACGAGGAGCCTCCGGGTCTTATGCTCCTGCGATAAGCTAAGTCGCTTAACGAGCTCGGCTTTGAGCGTCTCGTACGCGCGCTCCGCGGGCGGATTCATGATAATATCGCGCACTTCGGTTGTATAATTCGGTCCGATAGCCGTCAACGCGTACCCGAATTTTGTCCCGTCGACCGTGATTCCGGCGGCTTGAAAACTCCGGTCGACGATGCTGAACCAGAGCTCCGGGTCCGTTGGCGTAAACTCTGGCATTCGCATGCCCACACGGCTTACCTCGGGGGCAGGTAAAAAATACCCTGGTGGTTGCTCCACCCTTGCCGGCTGCATGGCAATCGGCTGCGGCTGCAGCGCCGGAAATCTCTGCTGCTCGAGCACTCGCGGCTCCTGCTCAACGCGCGGTGCGCCGGTCTCTTCGTCTCGTAGCACCGGCATCTCATCTCGCTCACATGCACTCGAAAATCGATCGCGAATTACCCGCACACTCGACCGGGCGTACTGTCCTTCGATCGCGCGCGAAAACGAAAATGTCAATCCCTGCACGATCACGTCGGGGTCACCAATTTAACTCCTTCGTGAGCTTAGAGGATCGTAGTGCAAGGGAAAGTAAATCGAAGTCTCTTTGTTGCGTTAAAAAAAATGTAATATCATTTCGAGTCGTCTATACAGAATAATCCGTGTCCGCACGCGGTGACTATCGGAGGTCGAGTCCTCTCTACACGGTTATTCTCGCGATTATAAACTCCCCTCTCCGACCTTCGAGAATCTTCTTCAAACTCTCGTTTAATCTTATTCTAAATAATAACAGTTTACTTTTATTATTATTCTCAGGATGTCGGTTCTCGCCTTTTGTCTTCTGTGTCGTCTGTTGTGTTTGTTTTTGTCTTTTCGTCTTGCTCCGTCACGATGTTTCTCGCGTATCATTATTTCGTGTATATTTTCGTTTGTCTGTATGTATGATCGTTATTTTTCTTTTTCGGTCGAATATGTGTCGATGTAATCGCCACAGTACGATAATAGCATATAATATTTTAATTACACGTGTTCTGATAATTAAATAGAATAAAAAATCTTTATGTAAAAATGTTGAAATTACAATCGTCTTTTAAATTACAAGGTCTCTTATCAGTTATTTATTTATGTGTAATATTACATTTTATATCATAGCAACTGGCTGACAATAACTTGTAAATTATTAATAAAAAGTTTTATGACAAATAAGATATGAAAGACTTTAATGTATATAAATTATTTAATAAAAAGGTCAGTTATTAATTAATTACTTATAACAATTATGTAGTTTATAATATTTTTATATATAATGTTAAATCTAGGTTTGAAAAATAAAATTTAATTATTTGTTAAGAAAATAAATATTATTTTATTATTGTTTTTTCCCAATTTTTACATTTTGACAAGAGCAAAACTATGTGATTATAGCATCGAAAAATAAATGTGTAATAAATAAATAAAATAAATTACCACATTTTGGCAGTAATTTATCTTTATTTTTTAATATATTAAAATTACACAAAATGTTTAATTTATTAAAATCACATGTTCTTGCTGATCTCAAAATTAACAAATTTTGGAAAAATGTCAAAAAATAAATTAATTTACATAAAATTTTAAACTAATTAACTAATTAACTAATTAATTAGTTTTTAAATTGAAAAACAGATAATTTTTATTTTTTGAATTATTTTAAATTGTTTTAAGTGATTTTAATAGAATGACAATTAAACTTTCCAAAAATTTTTATTAAGAAAAAGAATTTTAAATAATTTGTAACAGTAAATCTGTCCTGAGTAATCAATTTGTTCATATCAGTTAATTGCTATATTATACGATAATATTTACACATAAGAAATTATAAGTCAAAATTAGTTGAGCAGTAAAAATCAGTTACAAACTTGCAAGTTCAAATTATGCGTTATTATTGGTCAACTTTGTTGAATTATAACACAAATTTGATTACTTATAACAAAATTATTATAACTATGTACTAATATAATTTATGCAACATTTTCATAAAAAGATTTTTTATTACAATTAATTTTTAAAGGAAATTGTTAATGTATTATATCGAATAATTTAGACTTTAGAAAGAAAGGCACGTGCGCATATAATCACTTTCTTGATGCTGTTAATTTCCTAATCTATTAATGATCATCATTTATTTTAAAATTTAAGTAAAATAAAATAATTTTAGAAATAAATAAATAATATCATTTTAAATATATCATATATAAAAATGCCTATGATGCGTTTGGAAATAAATCTTCTTAATTTAAACTTTAAATTCTAGTTTAAATTATTTATTAACTTCTTTGTATGTATCGTATATGTGTGTATATATATACGTATAACATTAGTAGTAATACTATGAGAGTTCTAACCCAGGTCCTCCGAGGGGGGGTGCGGGGCGGGGGGGTTTTCGGGGGCGAGGGGGATGACGTCACGCGGGGTGGGGGGGCTTATCAGTTAAAATTCCAAGAAAAGCTTATCTTATCATTACAAATTCCAAGAAAAGCTTATCTTATCAGCTCAAGTTTCAAGATATGTTTATAAACATATCAAGTTACAAGATATGTGCGTATTGCATTTATCTTATCAGTTCAAATTCCAAGAAAAGCTTATCTTATCAGTTCAAATTCCAAGAATAGCTTATCTTATCAGTTTAAATTCCAAGAAAAGCTTATCTTATCAGCTCAAGTTTCAAGATATGTTTATAAACATATCAAGTTACAAGATATGTGCGTATTGCATTATGCGGTCACCCCGCGGTACCTCCCCCCATAAGCGGCGAGTCTTTATTGTCTCTTCTAGGAAGAGATACCAGCGCCGAAACTCGGCAGCTAGAATTTATAAACAATATAAACAAAACAGCGTATTATGTTACAAGGAGCGCCGACAGCGCGAATTGATAAACATGTAATGATTTATCTGCGCTTATCGACGAACGTGTCGTGACACGTTTGTATAAACAAAACAGCATACTGCAGGTCGCTTTGGCGGTACCACCCCCAATACGCGGAATTACGAGCGCCGATATCCGGCTGCTGGAATGTATAAACAGATAGCGAATACTACGATATCTGTTATCTTAGGGTTGCTAAGATTACCTTTTTTTTGGCGGTACAACCCCGTACGCGGGGCGGTGGCGCTTATCGCAGTTCGGGTGCCGCTTATCGCGTTTTTGTTTTTTACTCGGGGATATAAACAAAACAATGTATTATATTACAAAGAGCGCCGACACTCGGCCGCTGGAATTTGTAAACAGATATTTAATACTGCGGTAGCTAGTTCGAAGAATTATCCGAGGGATCTTGGATTGGTCGCGCTTATCAACGTGTTGGAGAAAATTTCATCATACGTTGAACAGGAACAAAGAATTGGACGAAATATATAATGAGGACTGCCGCCGTGTCAAACCATAGTACGTGATTTGAGAGCGCATAGACTGGTCGATCGAAAAAAAGTATTGCAAGTAGAAGACTGATTTAAAAAAGTGTACAATATGGAAAACACATAGCAGATTGAACGCGATCTGTTGGAGCGTTCCCGTCAAGTCGTCACCTTGGGCGAGTATTTTGGATGGTTGCAACAGTGTGAGGAATTTATCACACAGCTTGAAGAATGCAGTCGTGTCAAGCGTCCACGACTCTCGATCGGAAATAGACAATCTGTGGTGGCCAGAATCGCACGACTCGAGGGTGTTAAGATACGCTTGCAGAGACAATTTATACCAAGTGGTGGTGAATACAGTGGCGGTGGCAATAACGCACAAAGACTCGTTTGGCGCGAGATCGATACGGCGTTCGAAAACCGTATACTGACCGGTGCGGTAATTAACGCAGACTATATCGAACCGCTACAATTTTTGGAAAACGCCAAAGACATTGTGATCAAGAACGTGCAGAAAGTGTTGCAAAAACACACTAGTGTGAAAGTGAACACTATATTTAATGGCGAGTTTGTGACAGGTGATAAACACGCCAATAAAAGTATCAATACGAGAAACTATGAACTCTTTCGCACGTCTGATATACGCGAGTGGTACGAGCGCCGCGTTATCGAGCCCACGCTGGCATCGCTTGAAGAGTTCCAGGAACGCGATAGTGGTTGGGCATTGTTGCGAATAATCGATCTTACAGTCAACATCAACAAGTGCAATCCAATGCGCGCAGGATGCCATATTAAATTGCCGCGAGAAATTGTGACAAAGAGAGCGGTGATCAATGTAGAATCCAAAGACAATGCGTGTTTCGCGTGGTCAGTGGTGGCCGCTCTGTACCCCACTGAAAGACACATGGAACGAGAATATTCATATCCACATTATACGACAGCATTAAATGTACAAAACATTGAGTTTCCGATGACGTTGAACCAAATAAAAAAGTTTGAACTTGCAAACAACATATCCATCAACGTCTACGGCATCGAGAGGAAGAAGCAAGTATCAATTCTTCCGATACGGCTCACCGATCGAAAAAGAGAAAAGCATGTGAATTTGCTGTACGTGGAGGAGGAGGACAACGTCGGGCATTTTGCATATATCAAGAATTTTTCTCGCCTCGTCAGCTCGCAACTGAGCAAACACAATGGTCAAATATATATCTGCGATTGGTACGTATATATATATATATATATATATATATTACACTTAAATTATATTAAATATAAGTGGAAATAAAAGTATAAAATATGTTATATTTCACAGATGCTTACATTATTTCGGATCGGATGACAAGTTGCAAGCGCATACGGTAGATTGCGGAAAGTTAAACGACTGCGCCATCCGATAACCGAGCGATAAAGACAAATGGCTCAGCTTCAACAACTACGCTAGGAAAGAGCGGCTTCCATTCATAGTGTACGCCGACTTGGAGTGTGTGCTGAGGAAGGTACCGGAACACGCGTCATACTACCAACATCACGAGGTATTTAGTGTCGGGTACTACGTGCAATGTTCATACGATGAAACATTATCCGCGTACCAATCGTATCGCGGCGTCGATTGTATCACATGGTTCGCCAACAAACTGGAGGAATTAGCGCATCATGTAAAGGGTATTCTGTCCGCCAATGTCCCCATGGCAAAATTAACGCGAGACGAGTTGGAAACATTTAACAGCGCCACACAATGTCATATATGCGAGAAACCGTTTGCGCCGGACGATACACGCGTTCGCGATCATTGTCATCTGACCGGGCGGTACAGAGGTCCCGCACATTCAAACTGCAATTTAAATTACAAAGACTCTTATGTCATTTCAATAGTTTTCCACAATTTATCCGGTTACGACGCACATTTTATCATCAAAGAAATAGCTACCGCGTACGAAGGACGCGTAGACGTGCTTCCAATAACTAAAGAAAAGTATATTTCATTCACAAAGACTGTCAACAGTACCGACGACGACGACGGCGACAAAGATCGGAAAGCATGTATAAAATTAAGATTCATCGATTCGTACAAATTTCTCAGTGCTAGTCTCGACAAATTGACATCCTTTCTCGATAAGGATAAGTTAAAAATTTTACATTTCAATTTTTCCGCATTATCTACTAGCAATTTTAAATTATTGACGCGAAAAGGTGTCTTTCCGTACGAGTACGTTGACTGCGTGGACAAGCTGCAGGATACGCGTCTACCACCGCGTGAATCGTTTTACAGTTCTTTGACCGGCGACACAGTATCCGAGAGCGAATACGCGCACGCCGAAAACGTGTGGCGACAGTTCTCCATTCAAACCTTAGGTGAATACAGCGATCTGTACTTAAGAACTGATGTCTTGTTGTTGGCAGATATATTTGAAAACTTTCGCGATAGCTGCATTGCGAGTTATGGACTCGACCCTGCGTACTATTATACTCTACCTGGTTATACGTGGGACGCGATGCTAAAACATACACACATAAATTTCGAACTGCTCACAGACATTGACATGGTTCTGTTTATTGAACGAGGTATACGCGGTGGTTTGAGTCAATGTTCAGGCAGATATGCACGAGCCAACAACAAGTACATGCAGCAGTCGTATGACTCATCGAAATCATCGTCATATCTCATGTATTACGATGTAAATAACTTATACGGATGGGCAATGTGTCAACCATTGCCTTACGCTGATTTTCGATGGGTCGATGACGCATCTAATTTTGATGTTAGCGCGATCGCTCCGGATTCACCTACAGGTTATATTCTCGAAGTCGATCTCGAGTATCCGCAAAGTAAACACAACGCACATGCTGACCTAACGTTTTGCCCGACACGCGACAAGCCGCCCGGCAAGCGGCAAGATAAACTTCTCGCGACTCTGTATGATAAGAAGCGTTACGTCATACACTACCGTAACCTGCAGCAATGTACACGTCACGGGCTTCGTATCGTAAAGATATATCGCGTATTATAATTCGCTCAATCCGCATGGCTCCGCGATTACATCGAACTAAATACGAAATTTAGAACACTAGCGAAAAATGATTTCGAGAAAAATTTGTACAAATTAATGAACAACGCCGTATTCGGTAAAACGATGGAAAACGTTCGAAATCATGTAGATGTAAAATTATTGACAAAATGGGAGGGGAGATACGGTGCGGAGGCAATGATCGCGAAACAAAATTTTCATAGTAGAAGCATATTTTCGGAAAATCTTATCGCAGTAGAATTGCGCAAACTTGAAGTGAAATTGTACAAACCAATGTATGTCGGTATGTGCATACTCGACATTTCTAAAACATGTTTGTACGAGTTCCATCATGAGTACATGTCACCACTATATCATGATAAATGTCGAATAATGTACACCGACACAGATAGTCTTATATATCACATTGAGTGCGAAGATGTCTATGAAAATTTGAAACGCGATATCGATAGATTTGATACGAGCGATTATCCAATTGATAACGCGTACGGTATACCGCTCGAGAATAAAAAGGTGCCAAGTTTGATGAAGGACGAGAATAACGGTGCGATAATGACCGAATTCGTCGGACTTAGAGCAAAAATGTATGCGGTGAGAGTGGATGGTAAAAAGGACACTAAAAAAGCAAAAGGTGTCAAAAGTAACGTCGTAGCGCGCAGTATAACATTCGACGATTATACACAATGCCTGCATAATGAGATTGAAATGACGCGACAGCAGTCGTGTATAAGATCTAAATTACATAAAGTGTATACCATCCGCGAGACGAAAATTGCTCTGAGTCCGTACGACGACAAGCGGTATACCTGATTCGACTGACACCTTACCATGGGGACATTATAAGATACCGTTGTAAATAAACTATATTATATATAATATATGTATGTCATAATTATATTTAGAATTCACATTTATATAAATAGTGTAAGGAAAGGATGTAGTAATAAAGAGTATATATTTTTGTTATACATATCGTATATTTCAAATATAATATATGTTGTACACTATATATTTTTTTAAATTTGATTAATAAAAAAATATGTATGATGAATTAAATCACATTATCCTTATGTATCCAAGAGTTGTGCGAATTGTCAAATCCCAGCCATTTCACGTAAACCTCGTCACCTCTCCTACGCAGTACTTTCTCCACGAGGTACACATCCGGATAATTTGCGCGATGCAACTTGTGCTCGTAAAACGCTCCAGCGATAGATGTCTTTCGATAGTCCTCGAGTAGATAGCTTATGGGATTAGTACGCTGCACTTTAACTATCGTAAACACCTCGGTTGTCCAATTTGGTGTGTAACCCTTCTCGAAAAGTTGTTTATACTTGCTAACGCGTACCGGGTCACCTACTTTAAACTTTGCAGGATCCGCGATATTTACGCGGTTATACACATTAGTCAAGAGTCTTTCAGCGATCGCGGGGGTAACGTCAGCAAGTCGCATACCGATCGTTCGATGCTTGCGCGCGTTGTAATCCGATACGAGGTGCGGTAGCATGTCGATCCACTTGTAAGTGCCATTAAACGTAAACATCTTCCACATAGCGTTCTTTAGCATGCGATTGAATCGCTCGACGACCGACGCCTTCAATACCGAATATGTAGAATAGTGATTAATGTCATGTTTCTGTATAAGCCGTTGCACGTGGGCATTATAAAATTCCTTCCCCATATCAGTTTGTATGTTTTTCAGGCATCTCTTGCTATCTCGAATTATCTCAGCGAGTGCGTCAGCTGTCTCGCTTCCTCCTTTACCCTTGAGTGGTATGGCCCACGCATACTTGCTCAACACATCGATGACGATGAGTATGTAGTGGAAACCTTTGTTGAAACGGGAGTACGGACGCATCTCGACAATGTCGGCTTGCCACAGATCATCGTATCCCCGCACTATGACATGTCTTCGGGGAAAATTTCTTCTCGCCGGCGCGTGCAGTTCGTTCACTAACTGCCGTCTCTCCAAATTATGTTGATTCTTCGATTCATCGGTTTTTCCCGATGGCCGTTTGTTGTTCGTTTTATTGTTCATTTTGGTTTCTAACTCGTTCTTTGTGTTCCGCTCGTGTTTATGACTCGTTTTTGACCCGTTTTTTGTGTTTCGCTCGCGTTTTTGACCCGTTTTTGTGTTCCGCTCGTGTTTATGACTCGTTTTTGACCCGTTTTTTTGTGTTCCGGTCGTGTTTCTAACCCGTTTTTTAGGTTCCGCTCGTGTTTATGACACGTTTTTGACCCGTTTTTTTGTATTCCGGTCGCGTTTCTAACCCGTTTTTGACCCGTTTTTTGGTGTTCCGCTCGCGTTTCTGTACCGTTCTCTATGTTCCGCTCGCGTTCTAGCGTTGTTTACTCCCGTCTTTGACCCATTCGAAAATCATCTCTGACTCGTTCGCAGCCTTGTTGACAGTCGTCTCTGACCCGTTCGTAGCCGCTTCTGGCCCGTTCGTAGCCTCGTTCGCAGACGTCCCTTGACCGTTCGTAGCCGTTCTTGAGTTGTTTGTAGCCTTGTATGTAGCCTTTAAGGACTTGTTTGTAGCCTCGTTCGCAGCCGTCCTTGAGGTGTTTGTAGCCTCGTTCGTAGCTAGGCCGTTCACCGTCGTTTCCGGGTCGTTCAATGCCGGGTCGTTCACTGCTGCTTCCGGGTCGTTCACTGCCGCTCATTGTAGTGTGGTAGCACGTCGATAAGTGTTCGTAGCCGTTCGAAACCTGTTTGTAGCCGTTCAACAGTTGTTTGTAACCATTCGATAAACCTTCTTACAAGGGAGGTCCACCTGAGTGTAAATTTGTTTATCAATTTTGTTGGTCTTAGCTAATAAAGCACCTTTAAAAGTATGACATGCCAAGTCCATAGGCCAATGTAACGCCTAATAACCGGGAAATAGGCTCAGGAACATTCGACTGGGCTGGGCGCACAGCGCCCTCTCCCAGGGCACCATTGCTTACTTTCTAACTCAATGTATCGAATGCACACGTTAAACGTTATATAAATGGCCCTTTAGTTGAATGTGTGAGGCAATGCCCACTTGAACCGCGTGGTGCTGCAGGATCGGTTCTGTATGTCTCTGTTCGAACTGTCGTGCCACCACTGATATGTGTGAAGCTGTGAGTGGCCGTTAACTTGCCCTTATCTCATTCTCGCTGCACTTATAGTCGAACATGTTTATCTCTGGCTTCGATCGACCACATCTCGTCATTTCAAACGACTCTTGAGGCCATTTTCTGGTTAATCAAGTACTTCACAACTTGCGTCCCGTTGGACTACTGGTTGTTTCCACTATTCGTATCTTACCGTCAAGATAACGTAATTCTTTAAAATAAAATTTCTATTTTGCAACTTGCTTTAATACTTCAACTTTATGTTCCATTTAGGCTAATTCTGTCCAATTGGACTTTATCCTCGTATTCTTATCGTATCCATATATTATTTTATCATATTCATATCCTTAATCTTCTCATTCTGTGTTCGTAACCTTTATTATTCCTTCATATCAATATCCATATCTTTATCCTCTTATCCTACTCGTGCTATCTTTATATTCTTGTGGCAATGGCTTCCCAAGAATCTACTAAAGTTCCTCGCTTTATTAAAATCGTGAACGTGATTGCTTTGCTTTGTCGCAAGCATGCAATTTCGCTTTCAACTCTCGAAATCATCATCAAGTCCGAATCGTACGAATTTGATTACTATGGAAGACTATCACTGCAGGATTGTAGTGCCAGTTCGACTGGGGCATTGCTCACACATTCAACTAGAGGGCCATTTATATAACGTTTGACGTGTGCATTCGATACATTGAGTTAGAAAGTAAGCAATGGTGCCCTGAGAGAGGGCGCTGTGCCCCCAGCCCAGTCAAATGTTCCTGGGCCTATTTCCTGGTTATTAGGCGTTACATTGGCCTATGGACTTGGCATGTCATACTTTTAAAGGTGCTATATTAGCTAAGACCAACGAAATTGATAAACAAATTTACACTCAGGTGGACCTCCCTTGTTAGCTGTTCGATAATTGTTTGATGGATGTTCCTGATCCGTTCACTGCAGCCCATTAGAGGTTGATTGTCGTTTCTGAATTAGTCGTTTATCGCAGTCTGTATTGCTCGCACGTCCTTCTCTAACGCAGTCAGCTTCTCATGTGACTGTTTCTGTTGATTCATCAACGTTTTAATGCACTGGTCCACATACAGTTTGTTGACGGCATCGGTGTCAGCTACAGGTTGCGCTACACGGCGAATCTTGCGCGATCTCGCGTCATAATCTGTAGCGACGCGACACAGAGCTTTTTCACGCACATAACTTCTCATAAATTTATCCCTATGATCGCTTGTTGCATCAGTTTTCCGCTCGAACAATCCAAATTTGTTGATAGACATTTTTTCTCTGCTTCGTGAAGTGTCACGCGACGTCAGTCGACTGATTAAATGTGTCGAGACACCGTTTAATTTATAATAATGTCGGCTTCGCGAAGTTCCTCGATGATCGACAGGATCTCGTTGTCGTGAGCGTTGTGACCAGCTTGGCGCGAAGCGTCCAGCAATCGTAGCCAATCCACTAGCTCGTTGGGGTCGTCCCAGTGCACGTAATCAATCTTATTGTCGGATAGCGTCATAGTGCGAGGCATAGATACTCCCCTTCCAGATTTTGTCTTTTTCGATTCGTGCGACATCAACGGTGCAATTATGTATCTGTACTTGTACCCCCTGTTACTCCGCAAATGACCCTGCGCATCATATTTGTGTTTATGCGCGTTCGTCGCCAATAATATGCTCTTGTATTTTTCCAAATCGTTTCCCTTGTAAATAATTTCATCATCAGGCATTCTCTTAAAGATCAACTCGTATAATCCTGGGGTTCCAATGTACCGCACGTTGTCTATGATAATAGTGTCATCTTTGTCAATGTCGAATCGCTTGTTGCCGAGCCGCATTTCATTCTTGTCAAAATAGACTCCATACACATGATCAATGTCTTTATTTTTATCGCCACCCAAGAGAGCGCCCATGTACTTTTGTCCAAGTGGCCCAAAGTGCTCTCGCAACGCTTCTTGGCCTTCTGGCGTGGGTATCATGTTTTTAACGGATATTTCGAGCGTGTCGCCCGAGGTTTCGAAAACATCTTCGAGTGTTTTGGGTAGCACAGGATGTACGCTTGTCGGTAACGGCGTAGCAGTTATCGGCAGTTCATGCTGTGAAGCGTCCAATGTATGCAACTTCAAAATATCTCGCATTCGCGGTAATTCCCGCTTCGCGTGTAGCCGTTTTTTCTTTTTCGGTGTCTCCTCCTCCTCCTTCTCTTCTGCATACCGCTTGATGGGTAACGTCTTGATATTCACGTCAGTGTTAGGTTCGTTTTTCACCGCAATCGAGTTGTCGACAATTTTTTGTAGCGGCTCGATAATAGGTCTAAATTGGGTCTTGACCGCGATATCGTCATCGATCTTACCGGTCCTCAAAGCGCGATGTTTCTTGCGGATCGATTCGCTCGTTTTCGCAATCTCCTTGGCAATTTTTTCACGCTCGCGAATATTATCGCTCCCCGCCATGTCGGTAGAGTGAATACTCCCTAGAGTGAGCGTTTTCACCTCCTCTCGACAGACTATCGGCAACGACTAATCGTTTTGTGGTATCGCAAACTCGTCAAATCCTTTTCTGTATCGCCCGTTTATAAGCAAGCTGTCCTTGTCTATCACTAGAAATCCATACTTTTGCTGCCAACACACACGACATAATTTATTGAAATCCTCGTACGACATGTCGGTGTTCACGTGATCGTTGCACACGTGTTTCATGTTGGTACCATCCTGTTTAAACAGGATCAGTAAGTTTGCGTTGTCGCGTATAAGATGTTTCGGTATTCTCGCGTATGTCTGACAGAGATAGAAGCAATCGACGTTCGAGTGGCGTCCCATAGAGAAGTACTCTCTTATTGTATCTTGCTTATCGCATGCCATGTCATCAAAGATAAAAATCGAGTTTGGACATGCCTCGCTCGGTGGAATGACGTCACTGTTATTGGAGAATGTAAAGTAGCCGATTTCGTCGATTGACGACAACAAATTCTCCAGATACTTATATTTCGGCTGTTGTAGTGACTTTGAGTACACATATACGTTCTCGAAACGCACACCGTGTGGACTTTTTAGTAAGCTTATCAGAACGTTGGTTTTACCGCAGTTCGAGGGGCCGCAAATGATCGCGCGTATTGTAGTCGGTAACATCGTACCGTGTCTGCGCATCTCCGCGTCTCCCATCGTAATCTGTCGTCACAATTCGTCACACGTATCGTCAAAGGTTGTCGCACGAATCTCATTTTTGCCACTCCCAATTCGGATCACATGTCCGCCTATTTATAGCTGAGCGAAACCACGTATCGCTCAGTAGCGATAAGATGTTTATCTTGCTAACACATCCGTACGATATTCTCGATTTGAGTGCCGAACAGCTGCAATTTGTGTCTAAAGCAGTTTTATTGCGAATGTGCGGTGATTACGTCCACCACGTGTGGGACAAACTTTCGGAGCATATAAAGGCGGATTCAGAGGTCTGGACCTATCGCCGCTGTTTCGAACATTATAATCGACCGTGGCAGCAAACGCACATCGACGGTCCAGCGCCAATGATAAAAGATTGCAGCGAATGTCAACGCAAATAGATAGAGGCCTATTAAATCACGCGATAAACGCACTTCCGGTCGAGTTCCATATCCCCGGCTATCAATTTTGCGGTCCGGGCACGCGGCTACAGAAGCGATTAGCCAGAGGCGATCGAGGTATCAACCTATTGGATGCCGCGTGTCGCGAGCACGACATTGCATATTCTCGAAGCAACAATCTCAGTGAACGACACGTTGCTGATAATATACTCGCTGTGAAAGCGCGAAAACGTATTACCGCGAGAGATTCAACTCTTGGCGAAAGAGTTGCCGCCACAGCTGTCTGGGCAGCGATGAAAGCCAAGACAAAGCTCGGTATGGGCCTCAAGACAAAGACGATGAGGAAGACGAAGAAAAAGACGGCGAAGAAACGGATACTTTCGGTAGCGAAACGCGGCGGCATATTGCCGATTCTACCAGTGCTGGGCACGCTTGGATCCCTGATTGGTGGAGCAGCGGGAGTCGCGAAGGCGGTGAACGACAGAAAAGCCGCGCAACGTCAATTGCAAGAGCTGCTACGTCACAATCGCGCCATGGAAGGTCGCGGACTGTATCTCGCTCCATACAAGCGTGGACGTGGAGTTGCAAAGAGAAAAAAAAAACGTCAAAGAGACGCTAAAAATGCCGCAGGGTGTTACTACCAATTTACAATTACTGCAATTGGCGAAACGTATGCGCATTCCGTATATTAGAGGTGTTTTTATGCGTGACTCGTTACCGATCGGTGGTATATATCAAAACGAAAGTGGTATTGTAAATTTGGATAACACCAAAGGACCTGGTACTCATTGGGTAGCGTACGCAAAGAGGGGGAATCGCACTATATATTTCGATAGTTTCGGCAATCTGCGACCACCCAAGGAGTTGGTGCGATACTTAAATGTGACGAAAATAGACTACAATGACACACCTATTCAAACTTACAATCAAAGCATCTGCGGACAATTATGCTTGCAGTTTCTCCGAACGCTTGAATTGTAGTTTATCTCACGCAAATTTAAGGACGGACATTGCGCTATTTAACTCAGTATTTGCTAACCAGTTTTGTCAACATGTCGCTAACACTAACAGTGACGGGGAAGAGTAGCGTCCTCGCGGTCAACTACTTTCCCCCCATAGATTTGAGCGACGCGGAATACGAACTCGATCTAGCGGATTTTGAAACCTATCACACTATATCGAATGTGAATTCCTCGAATAATAAATTTTACTTTGGCAACGACAATGCGGAAATTACGATTCCTGAGAGCTCGTACGAGTTGCAAGCGATACATGAGTTTTTGAAACGTGCACTTTCACGGAAACATCACGCTGTTCATGATGGTGATAAAAAACCCAATGACAACGGTGACTTTGAAGGTTATCCGATAGTGCTCCGTGCTAACTACAATACGATGAGAAGCGAGATTAAATGCGCCTACAGAATAGACTTTAGCAAGCCCAACAACATTGGATCACTGCTGGGATTCTCCAATCGTATACTGCAACCGCGAAAATGGTACGAGTCGGACATGCCGATTAACATTATCAACGTGAACATTATCCACATAGAGTGTAACGTGACCGCGGGTGCATACAGTAACGGCAAACTCGTTCACACGATACATGAATTTTCACCGAGGGTACCACCAGGATATAAGATATCGGAAACGCCGGCGCAGATCATTTACCTTCCGATCGTCGCGCGGAGCATTACGGATTTTATGTTACGCGTTGTCGACCAGGACGGACATTTACTCGATTTTCGAGGGGAAGAGATCACAGTTAGATTACACATACGACGGCGACAGCGATAACACCCATACGAGGGTGTATGAGATGCTCGTGTTGAACGGATCGAAAGACGCGAGAGACAATACAATTTTTTCACGGCCAGCGACAACAACATTCGCTAATAGCAAATCAACCGGGTGCACAAATAAAAAGAAACTCAAAGCATCAAACGTTGCGTTTTTACAATCTTTGGGATTCGCGGTGCGAAACATCTGAACGATGACCGACATTCTCAACATCGGGGAAGAGCCAGTCTTTGACGATCGCATCGTCAAGATTGAGACTCACACATACAACCCGTTTGCCAACACAACATTCGGACACAGTGATGAGATAAGAATACCCATACAACAACAGGATCTGTATACGTTGCCGTATGAGAGTTTCCTATACATCGAGGGAGAACTGAAGATACAGCATTCAATTGCTGGATCCGATGTGACACTAGGAAATAATTGCGTCGCATTCATGTTTGATGAGATTCGCTATGAGCTCGATGGTATGGAGATTGATCGCAGCAGAAATGTTGGAATAACAAGTTTGCTCAAAAACTATGTAACAATGTCATCCGATAGAAGCGTGATAATGAGAAACGCAGGCTGGGATGCACCGACTACTGTGAATGGACACTTTAATTTTTGCGTACCGCTCCACATGTTATTGGGACTTTGCGAGGATTACAGACGCGTGGTGATTAACGCGCGTCATGAGTTAATCT
This sequence comes from Lasius platythorax, assembly GCA_963971435.1. Classification (NCBI taxonomy): domain Eukaryota; kingdom Metazoa; phylum Arthropoda; class Insecta; order Hymenoptera; family Formicidae; genus Lasius; species Lasius platythorax. Next base: position 15,819,054 of record OZ020537.1, read on the forward strand.
TAATACGTTCGCGTAACGACAATAATTGTCTGTATGGAAATTCTGC